>APFE030545092.1:0-17928 GCA_000404065.3 Pinus taeda | reverse complement strand
TTGGTTTCTTTTGACATGAGGTTAGTGTCCTGATCCTGTTACGACTATACCTTATCTGTGTCCATCAGTTCTACTATCAGTTCATCCTGTTGAGGAAGTTCATATTCCTACGACTTCTCACCCTGTTCATGATCTTATGCTGGTGGATTTGAGTCTTCAACCTATAATGGTGCAGTTTGTGATATCTGAGCACCTTCCACTTCCTCCTGTTCCTGTGATCCAAATTTAAACAGGAACACAAAAAATTACAGAAACAACCATAAACATAGAGATGCATTAGAAATAATACTTCATTTCATTAATGTAAAATACTAAAATATGCTTATAAACAGAAATGGAAATAAACCAGCTAGGGTGATGGTAGCTTATCTCTGAGAAGAGATGTGATGGATACATGCCTCTGAAATGTGTTACAATGAGGCTCGAAGGCCTATTTACTGTTGAGAAACAATGGAAAACCCTTAACATCCCAAAACCTAACCCTAGAAGATGAAACGCCAAATTGCGGGCCCTGTTTGGGTAAATTGGTACATCAATTTCCCGGGGTTGTAACTTTGGCACCCAATCTCCGTTTGACACGTACAATAGCTCATTAGGAATATCTATCGGAGAACTATAACTTTGGGAAGAGAAACATCGGTCCATGGACCCATTTTTCTCCTAGATTTCTCAAAAAATTTCGTTTAGGGCCTCAAAACGACTCTGGAAGTTCAGGACCTGAAAAATTGCTAGAAATAGTAAATTGTGCTACAATTACGGAAACTGAAAAACTGAAAGAGACAGTCATGGGGTTCCAAATGGGATAGGTGGGTGACCAAAAACATCCACCTCGACCATTCCTCCCCCCTTAGGAAGCAATGGTCTCCATTGCATTGAGTTCCTCCATCTACTGAACTTGGTCCCCTATGAGTTGTTCTGCAATCTCAGATGTGTCCAGTAATGGTGGGAAGCATGTTTGAGGATGGTACACATTGAACACTTGGTGCAGGCGAAGGAATGGAGGAATTCTGTGATCCAAAGCCTTATTTTGCATAGCCTTAGTAATGATGTAAGGACCATGTCGGTGTGGTCGGAGCTTCTGATGGGCTCTTGTAAGGAATTCTTTCTGTAGATGCAACCAGACTTTGTTTCCCACCTGAAACTTGTGTGGTACCCCTGTGGGTGAGGAGAAGTTGTTCTTGTGTTTTGTCATGACCGTATCCCTTTGCTGCTGCCGTTGCATGGAGGAAACCTTCATGGGGATCATGGATGTGGTGACAATCTTCCCCTTACTTTGGGAGCGATCTGGACAGAAAATTAATTTCCTAGTCTACGAGATGAACTTGTTTCCTTTCTTGGCAATGAGCAAAGAGGTGGCAGTAGGTGGTGCTACCTTTGGTATCCTGTAAATGAATTACACAAGGAAATATTGAAAACATGAGGCCTTCACTCATACACAACATATCACCTCCACAAGTATGGCTAGCCTAATAGTACATCACAAACATCTAGAGGTGTAACCACTCAATACCTCATCTGTGAAGGGCTTGATGTTGTAGGGAAGGCAGCACTGCTGGCGAACTTTAAGTTCTCGTCCTTCATGAAGCCACTCAATACTGTACGACTGTAGGTGTGGTATAGTTGGTAGGCCCAATTGCTTCATGACCTCTACTGAAATGAGGTTCTTTTGGCTACCATTATCGACAATGAATTGCAGCAGCGAACCCTTCACCCACATCTGTGAGTGGAAAAGGCGTTCCCCCTCCTCTGGATCTTCGGGCTCATTCTTCTGGATCTTGGCAGTGGCAACAGTGGTGCTGGGCTCCATATCAATGATCTGCTTCCCTTTTCCATTCCCCTTGTTGCATTCTGACTCAAGGTAGGAACATGCATTTGATTTTGAAGCCTTCAACTCGGCCACTAGCGACTGCTTGGTCTGACACTCACTTGTGTTATGAGTGGGACTCTTGTGGAACTCACACCACTTTCCTGTGTCCTTCTTCGACTTCATGGTGTTATTCTTTTCTTGCCGTGGCTTTTTCCTTTGGTCTTCAGATTTGTAGATCCAAAGTCTCGCTTCTTCTGTTTGAAATTTTGCTGGATTTTGACAGCGTATCGGTACGTCGTGCCGAGCGAGGAGATGTTCAGGAACTCCATCTCTTCCTAGATGTATCTATGTAGGTAGTCGCGTTATTTGAGTACCAAATGCAACTCAGAGTCCTTGATACCCAACTGTGTGTGTAGGGTATGAAACATGTTCGTGAACGTCGGCACATCTTAGTCCCTTCCCTACCGCAGTGTGGTCCATTTGATGTATTTGTCCTCATAGCTTTTGACAGTGTAGTACTGCTCCTTGACGGCATCCTGGAATGAATCCCAAGTGGGTGTGGCTGAAAATAGTGAGCTCGTACTTTCATTCTTCTGCTCCCAGTACGTTTCCCACAAGTCCTTAACGTGGGGGGCTACTTTGAGAAGAGCAAAAACAATCTTTTCCTGATTCGAAAATTCATGAACAAAAAAATACCCATCTAGCATATTTAACCATTTATCTACGACATCTATGTCTATTTGACCCTCGGAGATGGGGATTTCAAAATTAACTTGTACCTTAAACGGTCTGGCATTTCTAGAGTAGCTGTTGGAAGCCAATGCATCGCCTCTAGGTAGTCGCTCAAGGATCTGCGCAAAGTTATCCATCATGACATTCCTTTGTCGCTCGAGCGCTTATTCGAGCAAGATTTTGATAGGATCTCCTACCCCCTCATCTTTCTTCTCATCCGCCATGGGAGGCCATCAGGATTTGCAAGGCTTGTCTTGCAAAGGTTCAACCAGTTCAAGCCCTAACTCCTTATATCCCGAGCTCGTTGGGGACATGAAAAGAAAAATAGAGACAAAGCAGATCACTCTGATAGCACTGATCCAGATTTAAATAGGAACAAAACAAATTACAGAAACAACCATAAACACAGAGATGCAGCGGAAATAATACTTCATTTCATTAATGTAAAATATTGAAATATGCTTACAAACAAAAATGGAAATAAACCAGCTTGGGCGATGGTAGCTTATCTCTGAGAAGAGATGTGATGTCTACATGCCTATGAATTGTGTTACAATGAGGCTCGAAGGTGTATTTATTGTTGAGAAAAAATGGAAAACCCTTAACATCCCAAAACCTAACCCTAGAAGATGAAACGCCAAATTGTGGGCCCTGTTTGGGTAAATTGGTACATCAATTTCCCGAGGTCATAACTTTGGCACCCGGTCTCTGTTTGACGTGTACAATAGCTTGTTAGAAAGATTTATCCAAGAATTATAACTTTTGGAAGAGAAACATGGGTCCGTGCTCCCAGATTTCTCAAAAAACGTCGTTTAGGGCCTCAAAATGGCTCTAGAAATTCAGGACCTAAAAAAATGCCAAAAGTAGTAAATTGTGCTACAATTACAGAAACTGAAAATCTTAAAGAGATAGTCGTGGAGGTCTAAATGGGATAGGTGGGTGGCCACCAACATCCACCTGGATCATCATGTCCATGTTTTAGTTGTACTTCCTTCTCTCTTCTGCGCAACTCTTGTTCTTCTTTTAGCTTCTGCTCTACTTCCTATAACTTCCTCTCCATATTTTCTAGTCTTTGCTTATCTCTTACTTTCAGCACTCCTCTTCTATCATGTTGTCACCTTGTTTCTTATGTCTCCAAAGCTACTCTCTCAATAAGTGGATCTTCCTTAAACTTGTAGCTTTTCTCTGCCTCTATGCTTTCGACAATCTTCCTCTTGCATTTTTCTTCTGCAAGTTTGCTTCTTGTTGCTGCTGTCATTGCTACTCCCTGTGGTGCTGCTACCTTAAGTGCTGCTAGCCACTCTAATGCCATGTTGACTGGTCCATTGAGCATAGAGGAGCTATAGAAATATCTCCAAGGGTCTTCCTTTAGCTAATGACACACCTCGTGGATCCAAGAATAGTACACTCCGCGTAGATCGTATAGATTGAAAATCTTGGTGTCGAACTTGAACTTCTTGAAGTCCGTGACTATGAAATCTACTTCTTTCAAACTACGGATCATCTAAAACCAAATTTTCAAAAGAATCATAGGCCCTGGTGCATTCTTCTCCTTGTGCAGTCTATCTTATAACCTTATCGAGATGTGTTATGAAACCTCTTACATGACCAACTTGTTTGTGGCAAACTTTAACAACAAATGTGTACCCTTCTCCATGTTTTACATCGCAATCAAGGTGCCATCCACTGAGGTGTACCAATCTGCAATTTTCAGCAACACCTCCATTGCTTCCTTGGACATGCAAGGCGGATCTTGTTCAAATATCATCGTGTACAGGGGGGAAACGAAGTGGTTAGATAGTCTAGCCATTACTCCTCAGTAGCTGCACTATGAGAGAAACTTGCAATATACGTTCACAACATCCTCTGAAGGTGTCCATGCCCAACCAATGCTAGGAAATTGTTGAAGGGCATAGATTGCATCGAGCTGGTAGGCAGACATGAAGAATTGTTCATGATATTCCTTGTGCAGACTCCCGACTTTCAATACATGCACTTTAGCTGAAGATCCAACATGTCAGAATAGTTGTAAGGCTTTCCTTCACTTTCTAGCTGATCCAATATAACAACCCAACTCTGCGGGAAGGTCTCCATACTCTCTTGGCCATACAAGCAACATGCAAAGATGACCAAGAGTTGGTAAGCCTTCCTAAGTGTCTTTTTCTTTTAGATTTGGTTGGGTGTGTTGGGCATAATAAACAAACTAACATTTAATTGTCAATCTAGGAGTTCGTAAACTTAGAGGCACAACACTGGAAATTCCAGAGAAATACTCTAGCAACCTGCAAAACAAAACCCTAATTTGTCCTGCAAACAACAATAATTATCGACTCCAATCTTGCAATCAAATGTATTTAGTAAAATTGAAACACTAATCGTTCAAAATCATTAACAACCTTCTAAGTCCTAGAAAACAACGCATAAATTCTCAATTCAATTCCTACACTAGATTTGATAATTTAATTAAAAGAAAAAGAACTTGATCAATCTGGACACTAGCTACTTCACTCATTAACTTATCGAGCAAATTGATATTTCAAACTAGATAAATAATCAAAAGTATTAAAAGAAAACAAGTCTCAACCCATTCAGTTCAAAAGAGTGCTTAAATTTAATAAAAAAAATCTCTAATCATTCATTCACTATCTAAAATTCTCATTTCTTGTACATTCAAAAGTAAACTGTGGCACTATGGTGTACAAATGAAATGTATAAACTTGCATAAAAGGAAAACCATACTCTATTCTATCTTCTCAAACCAAAAGGTATCCCAAATCATAGGTCTAAAACTGCACCTAAGAGAAAGGTCTACAAGACAAAGAAAATGAAACCAACAATAAGTCAATTCTTAACAACCTTCTCACACTAGTTAATTTAAATCGTCAAATATTCTTGTTCCACACTTGCAAAATTAACCATAAAATCTAATCGATTGCATTCACTGACCAATCACATTGTATTCAAATGAACTTGTTAAAATTTAACCAATGTTCAATGGTTGGGTGATACAAAAGCTTCCCCTCAACGTGGCTCTATCTCTTAAACCAAGAAAAAACAAGAATTATAACAACAGGCAAGTCTCGGGTAAGGAAAAGTAACAAGGTCAATCCCACACTTTAATCATACATGTTGTAATCATTGAATATGGCTTGAATTGCTACAAGAAACTTTAGGGTATTAGAAATTCAGCGTGACTTTACTTATTTAAGATCTTCATAAAGAAGCAAGGAACCCTCAATATCTTAGATCTGGAACAACTCAATGGTTTCAAAGAGAAATATCATTAAGTTTCATCTAAACAAATTAATCGAACCATATCTTGAAATTCATTGGTAGTAATTACCACTCCTCAAACTCTCAAGATAGAAGGATATATCAAGAAGAAAAAGGTAATAGTGTTGATTGATTTTGATGGTATCCATAATTTATTCATTGTAAGATAGCCAAGGAATTGAATTGCTTCATATATTCAGAACTAGAGTGTCAAGTGATGGTTGCAAATGGGGGAGCTATAAATTCCTTTGGAAAGTGCCATAATATCAAGCTAACCATGGGGGAATATGTATTGAATAACCTAATTATTTCCATTCCAATGGGTGGTGTTGATGTTGTACTAGGAGTCCAATGGTTACAATCTTTGGGGATGATAACTTTCAATTTTCAAGAACTTTTCTTGAATATTTTTTGGGAATGGAAGGAACTTGAATTAAGGCATATCATAGGGAAACCAGGAAATATAATAATCTCTAATGGCATGAGAATATTCTTAAGAAACAAAAATGGGGTGTAATTGCACAATAATGCTCACTATAGGTTCAAACATCAAAATCTTCTATTTCTCCATATCTCCAAAAATGTCTTAGATAATCATTCCAATGTGTTAGAGACTCCTAAAGGCCTCCCACCTATTCATGATCATTATCATGCTATTCATTTGATTCCAGGGAGTGTTCCTCCAAACATCAAGCCTTATATATATCCTTATGCCCAAAAGACTGGAATTGAACATATGGTTGCAGAAAAGCTAGAGGATGGTATAATTCAATGTGGTCAAAGTTTTTTCTCTGCTTCAGTAGTATTGGTGAACAAGAAGGATGAATCATGGTGTATGTGTCTCGATTATAGGGAGCTGAATAAGCTCACTCTTAAAGATAAATTTCAAATTCCTGTCACTGATGAATTGTTGGATGAATTACATGGAGAAATTTACTTCACCAAATTGGATCTTCGTTCAAGATATCATCAAATTAGAATGAAAAATAAAGACATTCTGAAAACAACATTCATAACTCATGAGGGTCATTATGAATTTTTGGTCATGCCTTTTGGACTTACTAATGCACCTTCCAAATTTCAAGATTTAATGAATTCCATTTTCAAACCATTCCTTAGAAAAATTGTGTTAGTATTTTTTGATGATATACTAATCTACAAGTCTTGGAAGGATCACATTCAACATGTTGGCAGGGTGCTCAAACTATTGGAGGAGAAATAATTATATGAAAAAACCTCCAAATGTTTCTTTGGAGTATAAGAGGTGGAATATTTGGGTCATATTGTATCTCATAAGGGTGTTAAGGTAGACCTAACAAAATTAAAGCCATTAAGGAATGGAAAATCCCCACAACCAAAAAGCATCTTCAAGGATTTCTCGAGTTGACAGGGTATTATCGCAAGTTTGCTAAGAACTATGGGAGAATAACACCACCTCTAACGTCATTACTGAAGAAAGATGCATTTTCTTGGATGCCAAAAGAAACAGAGGCCTTTGAACATCTTAAAGAGGCAATGTTCCAAGCACCAGACTTAGTTATGCCCAGCTTCAAAAATTCTTTTATTATGGAATGTGATGCGTCTAGAAATGGAATTGGTGTTGGTTTAATGCAAGAAGGAAGATAGATTGATTTTAAAATTCGTCGAATCATAGGAAAGTATTTACACAAACCTATTTATGAGAAGGAAATGTTGGCAATACTACATGCACTAAAGAAATGGTGACCTTACCTAATGTGAAGACACTTAAAGGTAAAAACAGATCATCATAGTCTTAAATACATTTTGGAACAAAGATTATCTTGAGAACAGAAACAAAATTGGGTGACAAGGAGGTTGGGTTATGATTTTGAAATCACCTACAAAAAAGGGAAGCAAAAATTTGTTGCAGATGCACTCTCAAGAAAGGATGAGGATGTGGAAGAATTTTTTTGTGCCATTTCTATTATCCAAACTAAGTGGATAACCAAATCAAGGGATGAATGCAAGAATGACGAAGAGGTGTGGTCACTCATGCAAAAGTTGCAACAAGATCCCAATACATCTGATACATTTAGTTCGTAAAATTATTCATTATGGTAGAAATATCATTTATATATTTGTAAGAATTCCCAACTCAAACAAAAACTTCTTTTTGAATTGCACACCTCTCCCTTAGGAGGGCACTTGGGATTTTAAAATACTTACCATAGGGTCAAGAACAAATATTTTTTGGGATGGCCTTAAATATGATATTCAAAATTTTGTGGTAGAATGTTTGGTTATCTAGCAAAATAAAGTTGAAGTAATTAATACCATGGGTTTGATACAACCTTTAGCCATTCCATATCAGCGTTGGGAAGAGCTCTTAATGGATTTTATCATATTTTTACACAAGTTTGAAGGAAAGAGTGTCATCATGGTGGTAGTTGATAGAATTACCAAGTAAGCACACTTTTATGCATTATCTCATCCTTTTAAAGCCAGTACAGTTTCTACTGTAGTTATGGAAACAATTCAAAAGCTTCATGGAAACCAAAAGATTATAGTAAGTGACAAAGATCCCATTTTCACTGGAAATTTTTGGACGGAATTATTTTCTTGTCTTGGAGCTTAATTATCTCATAGATCATCTTATCATCCTCAATCTGATGAGAAAATTGAGATAGTGAACAAAAGTTTGGAAGGATGTCTTCGTTGCGTTGTATCTAATAAATAAACACAATGGGTCAAGTGGTTACCTCTAGCTGAATGGTGGTATAACACTTCCTTCCATACTGCAGCAAAACTGACCCCATTTATGGTACTTTATGGATATCATCCACCATCCATCAGAGCATATTTAAGAGAAAATTCTAAGGTTCAAGCACTGGAAGATCACATTGAGCATCAACAACAATTTCTCCAACTTTTAAAGGATAAAAATCGAATGAAACAACTGGAAGATCAACATCACATTGAACGAAGTTTTGATGTAGGTGACTGGGTATTTTTATGGCTAAAACCATACAAACAAATGTCTCTCAAGCAAGCTAAGAAGGATAATAAAGTATCACCCAAGTACTATGGTCCTTGCAAGGTGTTGCATAAGACTAATACTAAGGCATACAAATTGGAGTTGTCTGCATCTTCTTGAGTACATCTAGTTTTCCATGTCTCATTCTTAAAGAAGGTTATCAGTGACAATCTTCTAGTTCAAATAGTGTTTCCTGAACTTGATGAAGAAGGAAAAATCATATTTGAGCCTAAAGAAGTCACAGAAATAAGAACCTGACAACTACATAATCGATCAATTTCATAGTATCTCATTAAGTAGAGGAACTCACCCACTGAAGATTCGACATGGGAGGATGAAAATTTCATACAGAAGCATCCATAACTACTCAAGCATTGAATAAAACACTTTTTTCAAGGAGAGGGGCATGTTAGGTCCCTATAATACTAGTGTAGCCCCCTTATTGTTACTGTTGTTCCCATGTAGCCCCCATAGTGTTATTGTTGTGCCTCATAGAATCCCACTATTGTTATTGTTGGTCCCTTACATTATTATTGTTATGTAGGCTCTAATTATATTGTGATACCTTAGACTCCAATATGTACAAAGGAGGTCTTGTCATTTGTATCATCTAAGAATTTTTTATTGATGTAATGTAAAGGAGGTTTCCCCTTCGAAGATGATGATTTTTAATTCATTGATCTATCTATTTGTGAGTTGGTTGCATAACAAATATCCTAGACAATTATTATGTACAAAAATATTACTTAATCCCAATACTGCAATTAATTATTACATTCAAAGGAACATTTAATGGTTCAATATTAGGGATATGTTTAATTCGTTACATGATCAACCAAAATTTGACACTTATCCCTTTTAAAATTAAAACTAAATATTCATTAAAAAAAATATCAACTATAATAAACAATAAAGATAAATATACATGCTTGGTTAGATTCAATTAAAAACATTAAAAAATATTAGTAATATCACTTTCACTATGCTCAGATATTTGTTGATTGGTATTACTGGTTGATATTACAACATAGTATGTAGGGGATGCGTACTTCCTTCTATGTTTAACATAGAGTTGGCATGTGGTATAAACAAAATATTAATAAAAATCAAATATTTCACTCTTAGTCATTTTATTTATATATCCACATTAATAAAATAATTTTATATCAGCTTTATATAAAAATATAAATTAATTGAAATTAAAAAAAAATGTATATTTTCAAGTAATTGTTTTACTTTTTAAAAATATTTCAATAAAGAATTTAAGTAAAATATTTGAATATCCTTTTTAACTAATATATTTCAATATCACACACACACACACATATATATATAGAGAGAGAGATGCATGCCCCTCCGCGCACAATCCCTTGGCATTCCTGTTTCCTCCCCTATGGTGCTTCCCCGTATTGTACAACAGATGGGGGGTGTATTGCCTCCAACACTAAATACCCTTTCCCTTAGACCCTTCCACCATCCCCGCATCCATTTTCCCTGCACCACTTCATTTTTAAACCCTTTCTATCAATCCACTCACTAGTACAACAATCAATATTTCATCTAATGTAGCTACATATATTTTGGTTGTATTTATAGTTGGTATAATCACATCCTCCCTAACCCCAATCACTACATTGGAGTAGGTTGTATTGATTCAGATTGGATCATTATATTGGTTTTTATCCATCTCAATGCTTCTAGAGTTGAAAAAATGGAGGAATCAACTCTCGGGACCATTTTTTACCAGCAGGACTCAATTTGGAAAATTGTGGTATGAAACCTTCTCGGAGCATTTTGAGGCATGAAACGATGTTTTTTCGGGTAAAATTTTTCCTCTCCAATTCTGCACCATTTTTTTCTACTCCACACATAGAGACATTTCTAACAACACAAGAATTGTGTTAAATAGCATCCATATGAGAAAGTAGTTGACCTTCCTATTCTCACTACCATAATTCGAGATAATGCCATGCCAATCCCCATTATTAATGGAAAATGGGCTAGCCACATGATTATGATATAGAAGAATCTATATTGTAACTATGGTTAAGAGTTGAGGTAGTCAAACCTAACAACTCGTGGGCTATCGGGTTGTGTTATAACTGGGCGACTAGAAGGAAAAGGGGTTCCATTCTTTCGAGTGCATTTATATCGTAGCTAATAAAAACATATCTAAGAGGGATAGGAGATACATCACAATGATAGGATTTTCACAATGTAGTATCCCATAGGCCACATGTCATACTTATTTGTAATAAAAAATTATTTTATATTCAGAGAAAGATAGTAAAGTGACCTCACCTTCCAGATGGGTTTTTCTCCTGAAATGGTTTTCTAGATCATATCTTGTGTCAAATGTGTGTGAGATTTTATTTCGTTGTTCCCTATTTTTTCATAATTTTTAATTCACATGCATACGCTAGTATTAATAGTATCCTATGAATCTAGAAATCTAAGAAAAGAAATAAAATTGTAATAGTGTATAATTGCAGATTTTAAATATAATTTTATCAGATCTATTGTGATGAACTGTCTAGTGCAATATCTACAACAATTTAAGGATTGTGTCCAAAAAGGTGTTGCACCTCCTATCATTGCATCCACTATTGCAACAATTAGTATTGTATCTATTTTAGCTACATATACATTAGTTGCATATACAATTTTTATAACTAGATCCTCCCTATCCCCCATCATTGCCTTGGAGTAGGTTGTCAAGACAAGTGCTCCACCTCCACGGGGGCTTCACTGACGAAGCAATATAATATCATGTGCGTTCATATTGCAGTATAAAAATTAAGAAAAACACAAAACAATATATTGAATATATAATAGGGTTAGAGGAGTTTTTATATGTTATATAATAATATATATATTATAGGGTATTTTTTATACAAAAAAATGGCCAAGCAGAGGCACAAAAGAGGCGGGAGTATCATGTCATGTGAGTGATAGTACATTGTCTATTTTTTTGGGCGAGAGCTCTATTCGTAGTCCAAAAAGAGGCAGGAAGTATCATGGCCGTGGGAATAATCGAAAACACTACCTATTCTATTGGGCTAGATGTATGTTCGCAAAGTTCATTCTGAGGCCAAAAACAAGCAGGGAGTATCATAGCCCATGGGAGTAATCCACAGCATAACCTCGGCTCTATTGTGTGAGACCTTTGTTCGCAACAACAATCTCCTATATTTGGGCCTTATCCACCCCCATTTTAGGGTAACTTCTCATTAATGGAGTGCGTTGATGTGATAATGGGGAAATCGTTAATGGAGTGTGTTGATGCGATAATGGGGAAAGGGTCAAGGGTATAAGCGTAATTTCTCTTTTCCTGGGGTAACCAGATAGAGTGTAAAGCATCCAGGGTAGGTTCTGAGGAAGTGGTCACATGTTTGGCCATGCGTGCATCATGCTAGACTAGGAGGTTTTGGATTTGATGTTGTCTCGTCATGAGTGAATGGTAGGAACAAGTAAATTGGTAGATCATTGTGACTCAATGAATGGGATGAAGAACGAGAACACATGTTAGAATAATTTCTTTCAGCTGGACAGACGTACCAAGCATATCAAGCAACAAACCAAAGGAACACATGCATTGACTCATCAAGCAAGACCAAGACCATAGAAGACCCCAAAACACTATGCCATATGGAGGAAAAGAGAAAGCACACCAAGAGTACATCCATCACTTAGCAGTGCAGCAACTTGACATGGACATCACAGTCAGCCAATACGTGTCAGCAGTGTCATGTCGAGTTGTGTCATGAGTCATCTCAGTCACATCACCATTATGGGACATATCCATTGTAACTGATTCTAATGTAAAGTGAAGTCCAATGGATGCACACAGAAGTCAAAGAGTCATGTCAGTTGAAAAGTCGTGGGAATTTGAACAATGAAGAGGGTAGTCCAAGGGTCACAAGGGTCAAGCATCACCCTTGGCTATATCTACCCCCCCCCCCCATTGTATGAGTAAAATACTTTTCTTGGCTCCTCCCACATAGACTTGAGAGTATGTAGTCTGTTCATTGAGGAGCAAGGAGTGCCTCCAATGTCCCACTATTGGGACAATTGATGTATGGCGTATAGATGTGTCTTGGGAATTTTTATCAATTTAGAAGCTTGTTTCACGCTAGCACATTTTCATGCATGTTTTGTAGATGTTTGTAAGGCTACTCTTTAAACATTTGTAATGCATGTTTGCTTAACATCTACGAAGATAGTTGAACTACTTTGGTTATTATAGTACTTACATTGTTAAAGATCTGTTGTATTGTTTATCACTGTTGTCTCATCCATGTGGATTACTCCGAAGGACATTAGACAAACCATTATTGTTTTCTCAGTTATAAAGATCGTCACCCCCGTTTGGACTACTTCGCTGGATGGTGTAGATATTTTCCCTTTCACTTTGGTTTTAACAATTTCCCCATCCGTTGTGGACTACTCTGTTGGATGTTGGACAAGCCCTTATTGTTTTCACATGTGTCTCTCCGTGGGTGGTACTACTACCTCTCACCTAGAGGCTCAATTTTACCCTCTCCCTTACAATAAGAGAACCCAAAAATAAAGTTACATTATGTACTCACGAGGCATAGTCACCTCACTTTTTGAAGATAAAAGCATAACACTTTCATGTACTGAACAACAATAGCTAAGGAAAATATCTAAGATAATGGCAACCAGGCCATCATACAAGATGGCACTCCTACACCAAATGGTGAGAGGTCTAGTTGGGACTTCATACCAGAGAGATCTGCTGAATTTTGGCGAGTCCAGCACCATCAACATTTTTAGAGCTAGAAGGAGGGTCACCAATAGTTTATGGTTGAATTTCCTACTAACCCTACTTATCTATCATCTGGTCAAGGTAGTAACACGAGCTCCCTCTCTCCCATGCACAACTTTGAAGTTGGTTATTCATCACCTCCCAAACTTGAACAAGAAATATCATATCATCACATCCATATTTTTCGTCCCATCACCCATCAGTTTTCTAAAGTTGTTGGACTGATTCTATGAGTGCACACTCTTCCCTCTTCACAAAGGAAGCAAAATACTACACCCAGAGGCGTGGTAGTCTCAAATGTGGAATAAGAAATCCTCACAACTCTTGAAGAGTTGACCGAAGTTGTTGAAAACAAAGAGCAACCTCCAGTTTTCCTAGAACGAGAAGAAGATAACCTCTTACTCTTGGGCTCAAGTTCCGGTGGAGGTAGTGGAGGGGAAGGTAGTAGAGGATTAGGAGGCAAAGATGAACCAACAAATTTAGAGGTTGAACTATCAGATTCGGAAGAAGAGGAGGAGGACAAAAAAGAGGACAACATGGTTGACCAAAATCTGGAACGGATGACACAGGGCCCATTGGCACTCCCAGGTGTCTTGCACAAGATCCCAAGAGACACAAAGAAGTTGTTACAAACTATGACCCTGATAGAGTAGTGAAGGTAGAATATCATCTAGACATGTTCTACCTACATCTGCAAACACTCGAGGTAGGTTATGACGGTGTTGCATGTAGATTTCTTCCATGCACCTTGGATGGCAGAGCAGTTATATGGTACCATAGCCTTCGTGTTAAATCCATTCAGAACTGGGGGTTGTTCAAGAGAAGTTTCCTTGAGAAGTTTGTTAAAGACAAAACCCTTGCCATGTTGCTAAAAGAGTTGGGTAGTCTCAATATGGAGCATAAAGAAAAAGTGAAATATTTTAACCACTGGTTTAACTGTATCTTGAACAAGTTCACTACAGACACCAAACCTCCTGAATCCATCACAGTTGACTAGCTGATGTCTCCAAGATGCAATTGATGTGGAGAAATATCTACGCACTATTGGAGTCATTGTAGATGATGAATTAGCTAAGGACTCCAAAGACAAGGGCATGAGCTCTCAGGCTATTGTGAGTAAGGAAAAGGGAAAGGAAGCAAGAGAAATTGAAAACCTTACTCGTCTAGTTAGGTCCTTAACAACTAAAGTTTCCGAACATAGGTAGTAGACTAGTGAGACAATCGTGGACAGTAGGCCTCCCATATTTGCGCAAAAGAAGAACTTAGCTTTTGGTAACAACAACATTCACCTGACCAAATCTCCACAAAGCTCTAACCTTGTTTTCAGCTTGAATGCACTCGTGACAGATCATTATTGCACATTCCATGGAAAATGACATTTAGATAGGACTTGCCAAGGATGGAACAAAGGAATGAGTGCCCTAGCTACACAGTTGACTGAGAAATTTATGGCCAATGAGTAGTTTGAGCCAGAGAATGAAGATGAAGAGGAAGTTGTTACATATGATGAAGCTCGAACAGTAAGGCATGTAATCAACATGTATCAATGTTCTAACACTACCCAGAAGACAAACACCAAGAAGGAGCCTCTGAGCGACCATCTAACCCCAAAGAAGAACAATCGTTACAGTTTGAGGAGTCAGGGGGCCCCCACTATTTTTGAGATACTAAGAGAAAAATTAAGACAACATCTTCTCAGAATAGTTGATCCATCGATCACCTCAACACAGAAAACACAAGGCAATTCTGGGAAGACAATGACAACTAAAAGTACGTCCTTGAGTAACAAAGACAAAACCAGCCCACCGGACAACACAAACACAAGTCTACCCCTAGACATCTAGATAAGTCTTCCTGCTATGGATTATAGCATTGTTGAAGACATGAAAAAGACCCACGTGAACATCTTTCTTTATAAGTTAACGAAGAACATGGGTCATTAAGATATTCTTTTGCACGCACTAGGGAAAACCTCCATAGACAGTGTTGCCTCTTCCAACAAGGGACCAAGAAAGCCTCCCAACTCACTCACATATTTGCTCAACGCCATTCCCATGGAGGAAGTGAAGTCACTTTGCCCACCTTTTTTGTTATCATTTGAAATATTCAACTTCAATGTTGACATTTGTTTGGTTGATTCTGGTGTGTCATTCAATGTCATGACACTCTCTATTGCTAAGTATATCAATGCTCAATGGAGTAGCACAACTACGCAAATCATCCAACTTGACATAACATGTGTGCAAGGCATTGGTGAACTCCGAGATGTGATCATCTAGTTATCTTCTGACGAATGAGTTCACCAGTGCATTAAGATTGTGATTTTGGACATCCTAGAAGCATATGGATTATTGCTCCTAGAGAGTGGTCCAACAAGATGCAAGGATAATTTGCTATGGAATGGTCACACTTATGGCTTTCGCACAAGGGTAGCAACAATGAGATTTGGGTGTTGTTGGAAATATACATGAAACATAAAGTTACTCCCCTGAATGGTGAAAATGAACCATTGGATTTCGTAAAACTTATGTTCGACAATTGATTTCCATAAATAAAATTGGGGTGTTATCTTACGCAGCCAGCCCCAACCGCACCAGACACATATTCTTGGGTCCCTATAATACTAGTGATTACCCCATTACTATTGTAATTGCATCCCTTATTAATATTTTTGTGCCCCTATTGTCCCCATATTGTTATTATTGTGCCCCATAGAATCCCTCTATTGTTATTTTTGTGGCTTTCTATTATTATTGTTAGGTTGGCTAAGTTGTATTGTGACTCCTTAGATTCCTATATATAAAAAGGAGGTTTTTTCATTTGTATCATCCAAGAATTGTTCATTTATGTAAGGAAAAGGAGGTTGCCCCTTCGAAGAGGCTGAATTCTAAGGCGTGGATCTATCTTTTCCATCTTTTTCTTGAGTTGGTTTCATAACATTTGGTATCAGAGCTTTGAATTTTAGGGTTTCGCTGCTCCAAACAGGTCATCATGGAATTTTTGCTATAACTTTGTTTATGTGACGTTTCAGAAGCTAAAAAAAAAAACCCATTTGAGAAGAAATCACACTGAATCTTGGGTTCAAATTTCAGAACTGTTCACGCTATATTGGCGGATATATGATCTGAGGAAGTTGGTCTTCTTGCAGACTCCTGAATTACATTCCAAACAGGTGACTTGGGAAAAATCATCATAACTTTCTCTCTGAGCATCGGATTGAAATTTCGTCAGAAGTTACAGAAATAGGATGGACTGTAGTTTCGTGTATGTATTTTGTTAGAGCCAAAGGTTGAAACAGTGACTCGTGGCATGTCGTACAAGTTCGCTCTACTGAACTAGTCTATAAGCAGGTCATTGTAGGAGATTTCGCATAAATCTTCTTCGGAGAATCCAATTTGGATCATACTGGTGGCATTGGAAAGAGGACATAGTGGGCTACTGAAAGTCACAATTTCAGGACTGGATGATTTGAATGTACAAAGATACATCAGATGCAATATCGAGCTCCTACAAAGTGAAAAAAGGTGTGTAGATTATTTTAAATTCTTGCTTAAGCTTGGTTTGAAAAATTATTTTGAAGGAATTCAAAGGGCATAGTAGAGAATTATTATTGGTAGCTAATGCTCCGAGGAAAGAAAATGTAGACACCTAGTAAGGAACCTGAAAACTCTATCATGACTCATGAAGAAGAGGAAGAAATGCTACATGATATATCAAAATTACAAGAACAAGTGCAACAAATGTTACTCTCACAAAAGTTAACAGAAGCTAAGATAAATGGCGTGGAAGCTAAGATGAATGGCATGGAAGCTAAGATGGGCAATTTGAAGATAGATTTGAACACAAATTTGAAGACATGCATGGCAGATTTGAAGACAGACTTGACAAATTTTCTACAAGAAATACTTACTAATGGTGAAAAGGTAGTAAATGAAACTCATGATGTGAACAAAAGAAATGTTAATCATGATATCATAGACTCTAATGTGGGATCGAAGACCCACCATATTCCAAAAATCGATATGAGGAAGTTTGATGGCAAGGATCCCACAACATGGATATTACAGATAGAGAAATTTTTTAATCTCAATAATGTGCAAAACACACAAAAGGTATGTATTGCAACTTTATATTTGGAACCAAATCAGTTTGTATGGTATCAATGGCTTTGCTCTCGTAAAAATTTTATCACTTGGGAAATTTTTACGGAAGAATTGATAGCACATTATGAGGATACAAAAAGCAATACTTTTTTTAGCCAATTGATAAGTCTCAAACAAAAGGGTTCAATAATGGAGCACATTGAGGAGTTCCAAAAATTGAACATAAGGG
>APFE030545089.1:10877-55339 GCA_000404065.3 Pinus taeda | reverse complement strand
CATAAATTTTCAAACTGGATCCATGAACATCAATCAATCATCAAGAATTTCTGCATCAAACAATCTCCTTTTCACCAATTAGCACTGAATCAAGTAGACACTTCTCTAACAGTTGTATCCAAATCACAGTAACTGTAACCACAGACCAAATCTAAACCCAGAAAAAAAAATACTATCATTCAAGCTTAAAGATTAAGACCCATCAATAGAACTTATCCTTCTCCTTGCGCTCAAGTTCATTCTTTATTCAGATCCAGATCTGCACTATAACCCAATCACAGTATTCCAGATCTAGCACTTTATCAGATATTCAATAACAATTCAGATGATGCTTTGCCAAATGATCTCCTTCCCCTTTTATAGTCTTAGGCCTTTCACAATACCACGGTCCAAAACCATAATAACAAAATACCATGAACCCAATACTTGGGATCAACACTTTTGGATGCAATACCATGGACCAAAACCATAGGATCAAAAAACTGTCAGACCAATACTATGAATCAACCATGAAAGTGCGTGAACTTTTCTCCACATGAAAGAAACTTTTTCTCCACATAAAAGTGCATGAAATTTTCTCCACATGAAATAAACTTTTTCTCCAGATAAAAGTGTGTGAAATTTTCTCCACATGAAATAAACTTTTTCTCCACATAAAAGTGCGTGAAATTTTATTTTTCTACATGAAATAAACTTTTCTCCACATAAAAGTGTGTGGAATTTTTCTCCACATGAAATAAACTTTTCTCCACATAAAAGTGCGTGAAATTTTCTCCACATGAAATAAACTTTTCTCTTCATGAAAGTGCGTGAACTTTGCTGCACTATAATTTATCATCTGAGATGAGTGGGTTTCCATCAAGTACAACATATGGATCATAATGCCAACAATCAGTGAATGTCACGTCATCGCTATGTCAACAATCCACATCACTGCCACATCATCATCTCCCAGGTCATCATTTCACGCTAACCTTTCCCACATCATGAATCCATGTCGGCATTGTACTGCCCCGTGGAACCCTTGGGAACTACCATGTGGCACCCATGCCTCTATTTTTTACTATTTTGCTAAATATTTCAAACAACAATAAATTTCTCATATGACATCTGTTTGAGGCAACTCAACTGTCACTGGAAATATATTGGTTAGATCTACGAGATGAGATAGGTTTCAATAGAATTGGAGACAAAAATATTCGTTGTTTTTTATGAGTTTTATAGAAATTGGACTTGGAAAAAGCATTAAATCATAAAAAACATGTATCTGATATGAATTTTCTTTAACCTAGTTTTTGAATCACTAAAATTCAATATCAAATGAAGAAATTATCAATGAAACACTAATGGGTAGTCCAAGCTACACCTATTCCTAGCAAGTAAAAGCTGCATTTTTTTTTATTTATCTTCCTTGAATTTGCTTTATTAGAACTATTTATGAATTTGTTGCATATATATCATATGAAGAGATACTAATCACTTCTCTCCTTTGAGAATCTTACATTTTATTGTAAATTAGTGCTAAGTTCTGTAGGTTCTAGGAAGATCAAAGAAGACTAGTTTATGCACAAGTGGTTTTCAAAGACCCTTTTTTTCAAATAGAACACAAAGAAGTCAAGTCCATTTCAAATCACATCCATAATAACATTTCTACTCATTCATTTGCCTCTTCCTAAGCTTAAAATCCATCCATCAATTTCCATCTTTCTAGAGCATAACTTCGAATTAGTTTTCCTTTGCAAGTTTCACACTTTCCTGCCTCACTTACATTTTATTCCTAACCCATGAATAAATTCATTCAACTCATTTACAATGTTGAGTTACCTTATTGTCCTAATCCTTTTGCAAAATAAAACCTTCTTCATAAATGCAAATATTTCATCCGTGGTCCTCTAAATCATTACTTTATGCTTGTGTTAGTTGATGGGGGATTCATTAAGGACCTCCTTCTAACAAGCCTTAACCCATCGACTTCAACACATTATCTAGTTTTGAGACTAGATTTTTTTTTGGTACCTTAAGGCTTGCATGCCTTAGTGGAAAGTTCTCTCGCCAATGAACAGTGGGAATAAATCAATTTCCCATGTTTTCATATCTTCTGGGCAACTCGACTTCAACTCATTTATTCGTACCTAGTAAGATTTACTTGGGCATCTTGACTCTTATTGACATTAATGGTGACTAGTCTCTTGTTGGTTAACGACATTCATTAAATGTCGGTAATACAATAATTTCTTTCTATGTTCGACATCAACGAAATTTATTCGCATAGAAAATAGTTATGCCACGATGTGAATATGAATGCTAACTATATGCTTCCATAATAGTTATAATAGCTTGTAGAAAACTAAAAAACTAATAATAACACACTCACTCATAAAATAAATATTAGACATATAGAAAAAACAGACATGGCGGAAAAGGCACAAGAGACTTTCCTGTAGTCTCTGATTCTCATGAATTTCATTATTAAAATAATGTTTATGATAAATATAAATACATGAAGAAGTTGTCTCAAGATAGTGCATCTATCTTGAATAGAATTGATTGAGAAAATATCTCAACAACACACTAATCTAGGAGAACTAGTTGGAGAGAATCTCTCATCCTAACTAAACTCCCTAGTTTGAGGAACTATTTCCTAATTCTCAAGATTTTATTTATTTAATTATAATTTGGATTTATAATTGTTTTATTATGAGAGTGAGGCTAACATTCCCCCCCCACCCCGCAATGATAAGTCCAAATTAAGATCCAAAAACCATCTTCCAAGTTCTCATGCTAAAAATGTTGATCCTCAAAAAACATTTGCCTGAAAAACTGCCAAAGTTGGATGCTAAAAAAACTCAAATCTGAAGAGTACATGATGATGAGCCTATGGGATCATTTTACCTCCTAACCTAGTCAAATCAACCATTCCCTTAGCTTATTGCATGATTTTCTGATTATATTTATGCTTATAGAGTGAGTTGAGCTAGTTATGATGCCATGTGGTCTAACATGTGTTTAATGCAGACTATTGATGAATTTTGAGGTCAAAGTCAAGGATCCAGTGGACAAAGAGCAGAAATAACTCAAAGTGGACAAAGGATAAGACTTATAGGAGGGAATCCCCCTCATTTATTATTCATCACTTTGAATTCCCCTTCATTCAACTCAGAGTACAAGCAGCCGAATCATGCACTAGAAGGCAACCGAGCAAGTGGAGGATGAGTGATAGTTATCTTTAGTTTTGGGAACCAAGCCAGCCTAATTTTAAGGAAGCTATTTGTAACTTCAAATGTATAACTAGAGAGGTATAGGGCCTCACTAGGGTCAAATTGTTTTTGCTTATGTAAACTCCGCTCAAATTTCGAGCGTATTATTTTGTGACAGTTTCATGTAAACTTGTTATTGTTTTATAATGAAGATGGAATCCTTTTTGAGATAACACTAAGTTGCCTCAAAGGGCTAAGGCTCTTGGGTTAGGGACCAATCCAAGCAACCAAGATTCTCTTTACTGTAGAAATTTCACCTGTAGATCAAATTGATATATGCAATGTACTAAAGCATAATACTTGATCTAGTTTTACAAAACATTAAGCGAAAGCATAATCGAATTCATGAGCAACATCAAGAATAAAAAAATATAACTGAGTAAGAGAAATAATCAATCATAACCCAAGATATATCACTGGGGAAAGCACTAGCATAAAACCCCAACACTGTATTATAAATCAAGTGGAAGTCCTCTTCAATTTACAAAAAGAATCAACTCAACAGCTATCCTGTACTCTCTACAATCAGAAGATGAAGATCATAGACTACCAAGGCCTCAATATATAGGCCACAAGTCCTCCAATCCCCTATTTCCTTGTGAAATTTTGATTGGGGTCCAATTACATAACATGTCAGAATTGGCCCCAGTCATACCTGCTCTCGACCTCAAGTCCAACTACGCAATCCTTGAGGACTCAAGTTCCTCCTGCATACAAGGAATATTCACGAGAAATATCTTAGCAACTGAAAGTAAATTGTCACTCCATCTAATCTCAACTAGGTCTCTATCTGAGCTTCCATGCATCAATTATCCATGAGAGAATACTCAATTATTTGAAAATAATAGTTGTCACATGCATGCAAGCATCAACAAACTATATCTATTAATTTAGCAACTTGTTAAATTAATCTAACTGGACTTGACTAAGTTAAACTAAGTCAATTGATCCTCTCATTATAGAACTCATACTTGATTCCTCAATCAGTGGAGAAAATCAAGGATAAATTCCTCAATCAGTGGGACAACTAATTGCATGTTCTGACAAAGACTTCAAGTTTAATTTTCCATAACTAATTAACTCATGGAGAATTAATTAATGAATATTTAAACTGCTGGTAAGACCAAATTTGAATTTACTTCCTATAGTTAGACTAGGCACTGCAAAAAATAGGAAGGGACCATAAAATGCTATTTTTAGAAGATGCCATTTTTAGCAGTTTCACCTCTCACCCAAGGTGGTGAAAATCCACACTAGCCAAACTGCTATTTTAAGAAGTGCTATTTTTAGCAGTTTTTAAATTTAGCATTTCTTGTTGCACACTTTTCAACACTCCCTCTCAACAAGAAAGGGATTATCAGCAACCCTGATCCTATCTCTATGGAACTCAAACTTGCCCTTTGACAATGCCTTTGTCAAAATATCGGCATCCTGTTCCTCAGTCGAAATGTATATCAACATCATGATCCTCTTGACCACACAATGCCGTAGATGATGATAGAAGATATCTATATGCTTAGACCTATCATGAAACACTGGATTCTGAGAGAGTTTTATGCAACTATGATTATCACAATATATCATGGTGTTGAAGCCCTGAAAATTAGGTCTACAACAAAGGGGATACCCGCCCAGTCTGGACCTTGGTTGGCAGCTCCTTATCCGTTTCGTATAGCAGGTCCGATTGGGGATATGGGACCAGTTTCCCAATTTATGAGTGTGTGTGTGTAGAATTTGATGTTCCTGATCTAACGATTCCTAATTAAGATGTTCTAATTCTAACTTTAATCTAGTGCTATGCTATTGTATTCTAATAAGCAGAAAACATCTAAGTCTATACTAACCTGGGGTGTAATTCTTCTATTATGCGATCTAAAAAGATTGCAAATAACAACTGGTAATAATGATCATTCAGCTATTATGAGAAAAGAATTCAATAAATATGAACCACTTCGTATAAAAAGTTAGACGAAACAACTGTGAAAAACATATCACATAATGAGCTATTCATACATTAAGCATAAATAAATAGCTATCACCGTACAAAAGTGCTAAATGATAACTCAGGCATTCACGCATTAATATATAAACAACTAAAAACTGAATATCACTTTAACACATAAGCAGAAATGGTTAAGAGATAAAAGTACCATTTATAACTAGTCCTACTCATGAGCTTCAAGCGACAATGATTTATCTATCCTTGATCTAACATCCACTAAGAGTACAAAATTGCAACATCAGTAGCAGATATTAAATGAAAACATTAACAAATCCTGTTCCATTCATTCATCAAAACCTCCTCAGAGGGTGCAAAAGTGCATGTTTTGAGGACAAGTTTTTGACAAATTTCTGGACCCTTCTCTAAATGCATGAGAAGGGTTTAAATACTAATAACTAAAACTAAAAATAACTTATTACAAAAATTAAGGATGTGGTTTAAATGACCATCCTTTTTCTAAGCAAAAATAAAGTAAAACTATTTATAAAATTAAATCTAACATCTAAGTATTTCTATATTTGCTCCTTAATATCGCAAGCATTCAGCATTTGCCTGAGAAGAGTTGGTTGACCGACTTCAGCGTATAATTGTGCTGAGAGAATGGAATTAGCAAGATCTGGTGCCATCTTTTCGGCAAAATTGATGACGTATTTGGGAATCATCCGCTGACTATGTGACTTTACCATGTATGCCCAGTATTATTCCCAATTTAACTTGATTAACCCTGAAATTGCTTATGTCCGTGTATGTGAGAATTTGGGGCCTTGTTGCTATCCAGTGCAGGAATAAACAAGCTAACTCTGTAACTGATGTTTGAGATGACCTTGATGGGCCTGTAGTAGCTGCAAATCCCATTACCTTAGGATTATCTTCCTTAAGTAGATCAGGTGTGCCCTCCTAGATGAAATTTGGAGTCGTGCCTTTCTTCTTAATAGTTTCTTGCATATTGCTTTGTATAACCTTTTGTTCTTCGTTCGTGCAGTTTACAAATGAGGTGAAAGTAACGATAAAAATAATGACAGGAAAGCTTTAAATGCCAAATATATGCAAACACACACTATTTTACGTGAACTAGCTCTTCGATAAACACAAAACCATATTTTATTAAAAACTGGCATATAACTCATTAATTAACATTAAAGCGCGTGACAAGTTCTCGGTTTATGTTAAAGGCTTTTCTTGAATATTGAGCCAGGAAAATCTACGATGGAATGATTCTGCGATTTACATCGCAGTATCACAGATCACAGCATCGCATTATCGCAATAACATTAGAGCTTGATCACAAATTTCAAGATTGCTAGATCGCAAATTTCAAGATTGCTAGATTCCAAGATCGCAATGTCGCAAGGTTGCAAGATCGTTTAATCATTATGTGTATTTTATGCGATTTTGCGATATGCGATACTGCGATATCGCAAATCGGTGATTTTAAGGTTTTTCAACGTGAGTGCTTATTAATGTATGCGATGCAATGGAGTTTCACGTCGCAATCTCACTTTTTTTTTTAAATTTTGGATCATAAGAAGGCATCTTATCATTCTTTGCGTGATGCGATATTTCTTAAGGAGTGACTTTACTTTCTTCATCATGAAACTTAAGCTTTTTAGATTTTTCAAAGGTTTTTTCCTAAGTCCATGATGGTAAGCTTTATCCAAGAGAAAATATAAGTACTAATTGATTTTTTAAATTTTTGACTAAGGGTCCCCACTTATTTAGTATTAGCAATAACACTATATAAGGAGGGGGCTTGTTGGTGGCCACAACAATTGGAGATCCACTTGGAAGAACCGGTTATCTCTGTTTTTCTATTGAATTTTCTAAACTTCCAAAATAGAAAATCTTTCAAAAACTTAAACTTTATTATGGAAAGATAAATTACATTATGTTCTAACCTATCAATGACAATTTGTTTCAACTATTTTCAACTTTGATTATTTACTCCCTCCAGCTAGTCCTTGTATTTACATCAGTCATTACTTGGTCTGTAAGGATAAAACAAAGTCTTCTCTATAAACCAATTTTAAATATGCTCATTTGTCGTAGGTAGAGCCTCTGCTGCGAGCAGGCGTTTATAGCCTCGACAGGGTTACCTGTTACCCAGCAATGATCCAGTATCCTACTTAAAGCAACCTACAACTCTCAAAGAAGAATCCACATCCACACTTATTGCTTTGATTTTCTTTTACTCTTAAAGAACAATGTCTTGGTTTGATAGCCAATTCCTGACACAGTCATCACTTGATCTATAACTTTGTTGAACAAGCTGGCTCGTGATAAGACCCCTTTCCTTTTGATTGCAACAATCTTGAGTCATTGCCCTGTTGTGGTGTACAGCATTTGGCAAAGTCAGCAAGTTATAATATCTATGATTATGATCAGCCAGCTCGTGATGAGACCTCTCATTCTTCAAGATGAAGTGTATCCTTGGATTGTTCCTTTGAAAGTTGTGATTTCCTTAGCATGGAGGAAGTCATTGTTTCCTTAAGATAGCTCTGGACGACAATAGTAGAGTTTTTGGAAATAGTTGTTCTATATAGAATCTTTATTTTGTTATTGATACCTTTCATTACACTGATATAAAAAAATTTCTTCACTAAAGGTTGTTTTCATCAAACTTTATGAAGTTGAAACTAGTATCATATCTAGGTTAGAGTCTTTAACTATATCTTTCAAAAATAAAGATCAATTTTCCAAAAGATTTGCTATTTATATAAGCGAAAAATCAAAATCTGAAAGAGAATTGGTATCTTATTCGTAAATGCCTAATGTAACCATTCACAACAGGTTTTATTATGAAAAGAAAAACAATTACTTTACAAAATAGAAGAATAATCTTCTATGGAAAATTTTTCTTGAGAATTTGTCCGTTAAGAGGCAAAGAGTCTTTTTTACCTACTAAATCCTGTAACATAAACGTTGATGGACCTATGAATTCTACAATTTGAAAAGGACCAAGCCACATTATTTGAAATTTTTGTATGTTTCCCTTTCTCTTCATGAGCCTTGTCCCATTTTAAAATTAAATCTCCAATCTAAAAATCTTTTCTAGTCATTATGTTTGAATCAAAAGAGGATTTTACTAGTGCTTGATGATGAGCATGGGTTTTCTTAGCCTGTTCTCGTTGTTCTTCTAATTTTATTATTTCCATTTATCTTAGCTGTAAGGAGGAAGTTGGTACTTCATCAATGTATTGAACTAAAGACAAAGAGGGAATTGCTAAATGAGTCGGAAGAACCACTTCTTTCCCATAAACTAAATTAAAGAGAGAAGTGTCGATGGAAGCTTTTCGCATTATTTGGTCTGCCCACAAAGCATATATTAAACACTTATGCCAATTTTTATGATTTTGGTCAATTATTCTTTTGATAATCCTGATTAGGTTTTTATTTGTAGACTCAGCTAACCCATTGCCTGGTGGGTAGTAATTGGCCGAATATTTAAGTTTGAATCCTCTTTTAAGTGCAAATTCATTCATTGCATTTCCAGAAAAGTATGATGCATTATCAAACACTAAAGTGGAAGGAAATCCAAACTTGGTGATTATGAATTGATCTATGAACTCAATGGTATTTTCAGGATTAGCCATCTTGAGTGGAACTGCTTCTACCCACTTGGTAAAATAATCTGTTGTTGGAAGGATATATCTATGCTACTTAGAAGAGTGAGGAACGATTTCACCTATTATTTCCAATCCCCACTGACTGAAAGGTTTCTCAATGTTAACTTTCTATAGTGGCAAGGATGGCTTCTTCTGTCTCCCAGCAGTAGTTTGGCAGACTTGACATTTCTTCATGTAACTGTGCGAGTCTGTAAATAACGTGGGCCAGTAATAGCCTGCGCAATATTTTATGTGCAGTAGCACTCCAACATAGTGTCTCCCTACTGGCCCATCATAGAGTTCCTGCACAACTTTTTCAGCTTCAGATTTCTCAAGACATCTAAGGAGAACATAATCATAATTTATTCTAAAAAGGATATCATTTATGAGATGATATTGTTTGGCTTTCAACCTTAGAGCTCTTTTCTTAGTATGATCAAGGTTTGAAGGAGCATATCCATTCTTAAGATAATAAATTATATCGGCGTATAATGACTCAGCATCGTTTAGGCTTACCTCGCACATTTGTACCTCTGCAGATGGATTTTCAGAAATTCGCGACACTCTAGCCATCATTTTGCAAAAGCCTTGACCTTTTACAACGTTTGCTTGTTTGATTTCTATGTCATATTCTTGTAAGGCAGTAACCCAATTGGCCCTTTTCTCACCCACATCCTTCTGTACTAGAAGATTCCTTACCGCTGGAAATGGTACTATAATTTTAGTGTGGGTTTTGAGTAGAAAAGGTCAGAAATATTTGATTGCTTTGAAAACAGCATAAGCCTGTTTCTCCACATCTGAATAATTTAATTTAGCACCCTGTAAATTTGAACTGAAAGAAAGCAATTGGGGCTTCTGCCTTTTCTTTATTTGCTTGAGTGAGTATCGCAGCATATGACCTATCTAAGGCAAATGTATATAAAACAAAAGACTCTGAAAAATTTGGTGTTGCTAAAGATGGAGCATTAATAATAGCTTGTTTGATTAGGTTGAATGCTTCATGTTCGTCTTAACCCCATTTAAAATTTGATTTCTTTTTAATCATGGCTTGTAAAGGAGACATGATTCTTGAAAAATCTGGAACAAATCTCTTTAGAAAGTTGATCTGACGAAGGAAAGATTGCATGGAATTTTTGTTGTGAGGTAGGGATATTTCAGTTCTGTCGGAATCGATGTGAATTCCAGATTTTGACACTATAAATCCTAGAAGTTTCCCTTCACTTAATGCGAAAAAGGATTTTTTTGGGTTAAGTGATATTCCATACCTTAAACAAGGTTGGAAGATTTGTTTTAAATCTCTAAAGTGGTTGCTTCATTTCTCGGAATACACGGTTATATCATCCAAATAAATTACTACAGATTTATTGACTAAACCTTTGAATGCAATGTCCATGGCTCTCTGAAATGTGGCACCAGCATTAATCAAACAAAATGGGATCTTTCGATATGTGTATGTGCCCCATTTAGTTCTGAATGTGGTTTTTAATTGATCATCAGGATGTACCAACACTTCATTGTATCCTGAAAATCCATCCAAGAAGGACATTAATTCTAAGCCCGCCACTGCTTGCAATATTTGTTCCATAGGTGGTAAAGGAAAATTATCTTTTTGGCAGGCCTTGTTAAGGTTTTGAAATTAAATGCAAATTCTAATATCTCCGTTTTTCTTTGTAACAAGTAACATATTGGAGACCTATTTAGAATTTCTAATAGGAAAGATTATTTTGGCTTTCAATAACTTATTGAGTTCAGTCTTTATCTGATTTTCTAAATTGGGATGGATCTTTCTCAACTTTTGTTGGATAGGTTTTTCATTATTGATCATTGGATTAGTATGCTAGATGATGGAAGTGTCGTATGTTTTGAGTTCATCATAGTTCCAAGCAAAAACATTTTTATATTTTCTCAAAAGACGAATATACGCTGATTTTTCTTCAGGGGCTAGGCCGAGGCCTAGATTAATGTTTTGTGGTTTGGCATTGTTTCCTAGGTTTACTGATTCATAATTCAAAGTTGAACTTTGGAGTTTTGAATTGGAAGACCTTTTAAACCGATATTTCAAATCGTATAGGTCTTCTAACTTGACCACCGACTTAGGTATAGCATTGTTAGTGCTATCTTGTTGCAATTGTCAATCATGTTGGTCTTCGTTAATTATTTGAATGGAGTAGGATCCTTCAGATGTGAGGAAATTCACGATATTAGGATCGTCGTTGAATATTCTCCAATTTGTGACGTTATCAGGAATAGAAGGTCTAAAGATTAATTCTATTGAGAATCTATCTGGACTAAAATCTTCTCAAGGAATGAGCTTAGAAGCTACGTTAACTAAAAGGTCCGCACTTGCATTCTGGAGTCTGGGAATTGATGAAATATTAAATGCTATAAAATGCTCAGTCAAATCTTGAACTAAAGATTGATAATGTTTTAAATGACCTGATAAGCAGTGTATAGTATTACATACCTATTTGACTACAATTTCCGAGTCTCCAAAAACTTGGAGGTACTTGACATCTAACTCGATTGCTTTATACAACCCTTGGACTAAAGTCTCACATTCTGCTATATTGTTGGTGCAATCAAATTCGAGTCTGCATGTTAACATAATTTTATCTCCTTCTAGACTAATTAGCACGCATCCTGCTCCTGCTCCTTCGTTAGATTTAGAACCATCAAAAAATAATTTCCAAAACAAAGATTTATTTACAAGACTATCTAAAAATTTGATACATTTTGAACTATCTGTTTGAGAAAAATTTTCGACTTGGGATAAAATAGAATGTTCTAAGTAAGGTAACGTATGAGCATTAAAATTGCCGAGGAAAGAATCTACTGAGTAATTGCCAATAATGCTATTGTTATATGCTACTGGTTCATTTTCCCCCTCTAGTTCTGTTACTATGTATTTCTGATGTAGTTCTCGTTCAAATTTTATTTGATTTGGTTTACCATTGTAGGGCAGCCACATGTGTGACCAGTCAGTTGCGAAGTATCCATGGTGTTTTTCTGACCAATCCCTGCTAAGAATTAAGCCATAAAATTATGGAATATCAGCAACTAAACTGTCAATAACTTGACATACCTTTGGGTTGGATGACAGCCTTATGGTTACTTGATTTAGTTCGCCAATCACTTCGACTTGCGATCAATCTAGCTGAACTATGCGCACAATGGATTTCTGTGGTTGAACGTTTAATTTGGTACATATGGACTTTGGTAAAATATTCGATGAAGCTCTAGAATCCACTAAGAAATTATGTACATTTTTATTGAAAATTTCATAAGTAAGGAGAAATGGGGGAGTATGAGATCTTGATCTTCCTCCAATTAAAGTGATGTCAGTTGGATCAATCTTGTTAGTTGCATTAGTCAGAGGTCTTCCCATGTTATGGGAAGCTTGAGAAAGTACAGCGACAGGAAAAGATGCAACTGACACAACATGTAGTTCTTTCAACATTATCTTTTGGTGGTGTTTTAACTTGATCAATTCATAAAGAGTGATGTTGGCCCTAGTATTTTTCATGTCTTCTATAATATTGTACTCCATTTCATCTGAAACGATTAGTGTTTGAGATGGAGTCGATGAATCTGTTTGGACTGGGCTGGTTTGAGTCGCTTTAGATATCGTTTTCTTTGTTGCGACTTTAACCATTGTTGCAGAGCTTGCGCTCTTTGGCTTAGGGATAGTTTGGGGAGGATCAAGCTAAGTTTTACTTCGTGTACTAACTGGGAATACTTCTTGATCTTCTTCTTGTGGGAGGATGAAATCCCACATTCCTTGTAACCCTACAACTTCTTTTTCATCGGTTTGCCCTTCAGTGGCAATTTCCTCTTCCTCTTCTTCCGATTCAACACTTGTAATATCATTGAGAGGCTTTGAATCCATTGAAGGGCTTCTTTTAAAAGCTCTATAGGGCTTTTTTGAAGATGTTTCTACTACTTGATTCTTGATGTCGACCATTTCATTGGACATGGTCTTCAAAAATTTTTGCAATCCTTCCAATCGAATGGATCTTTCGCTTGTTTCTTCTTGGAATCTTCTTTGAAGGTGACTTTCTTGGATTTCCGTTCCTATATCGCAGATTTATTCTCTAGGGCTATTATAAGTTTCTCTACTGCTATTGCTTATTTCATGTTTTCGGCTAAGGTTGTTTTATTAGCCCTGTCCATGAAGATTGCTATGTTTGATGGTAAAGCAGTGATATACCATTCACTTCGCACTTCTTCGCTAGGCTGAGAAGCAGTAGGAATTTTGTTTAAGATTTTATTGAACCGTAAATTGAAATGTTTGATAGGTTCCCTTGGTTTGGCCCTAAGGTTGGATAGGTCATTAATTACCATTGTCGTAGACCTTTCATCACCAAAATTGGTCAGGAATTTTTCTTGGAAGATGTCCCAACTAGTGATAGATCCAGAGGGTAATGAGAAAAACCATGATCCAACTGTTCCTTGTAGAGTATAAGGAAAAATTCAAACAACAACATCTTCGTTGGTAACCCCATTGAGATTAATGGATAGCATAAAATTGTTTATATGCTCTTCTACTAGCATGCCTACGTCAAGATTAAACTTAGGCAGCCATTTCTCAAGATGGGCCGGTATTTGACTCAAGGGTGCAGACATTAAGACTACCCCAAGGTTGTTCCATGGAGTTTGAGCCATCGTTGATCTACTAACAAAGGAAAGTGCAGAAGATGATCCCTGCGGTTGGGAAGATGAGGATATTACTATTGCAGATGATTCAGGAGGAGCTGTGAGGGTTCCAGTGGGTGGATGAACGATGATCTGAAGTGGAGGTGTGGATGGTTGACTTCGCGGTGAAGAGGTTGAGATGGATGATGATGATGAAAGAGTCTCACTATCAGACTCTTTAGGTGATTTTATTGCTCTTTTCCTTTTGGGTAGAGGTAATTCAGTTGGTTGAACGCCAAACTTTTCACTCTTTAATTTGGTTAGGGGATGAGCAGGGTTATATTGCGAAGTCACGCTGCCTTGAGATTTATCAGATATTTGAGGAGAAATAGAAAATCGCTGAAGTTTTTGAATCAGATATTCGACCTCAGGAGGTTCGATAGTAGATTGTTCTGAAATGTTAGGGTTTGTAGCAGCAGTTGACGCTCCAACGACTTCCAACTCTGGGTTTAAGTGTAATGGAGAAGTTGGGGGAGATGGTGAGGGCAATTTACTCTCAGAATGGTATTTAGATTTAGATTTTCTTGCCATTCATAGTTCAGGCCCTCCTTCTAGTGCCAAATATCTTGAAGCCCCGAAAATTGGGTCTACAACATGGGGGATAGCCGCCTAGTCCGGACCTTGGTTGCCAGCTCCTTATCTATTTGGTATAGCGGGTCTGACTAGGGATATGGGAGAATTTTCCCAATTTATGAGTGTATGTGGTTAGAATTTGATGTTTCTGATCTAACGATTCCTAATTAAGATGTTCTAATTCTAACTTTAATCTAGTGCTATGTTATTGTATTCTAATAAGTAGAAAACATCTAAGTCTATACTAACCCGAGGTGTAATTCTTTTATTATGCGATCTAAAAAGAATCCAAATAACAACTGGTAATAAAGATCATTCAGCTATTATGAGAAAAGAAGTCAATAAAGATGAACCACTTCGTATAAAAAGTTAGACGAAACAGTTGTGAAAAACATATCGCATAATGAGCTATTCATACATTAAGCATAAATAAATAGCTATCACCATACAAAAGTTCCAAATGATAACTCATGAATTCACGCATTAATATATAAACAACTAAAAACTAAATATCACTTTAACACATAAGCAGAAATGGTTAAGAGATAAAAGTACCATTTATAACTAGTCCTACTCATGAGCTTCAAGTGACAATGATTTATCTCTCCTTGATCTAACATCCACTAAGAGTACAGAAGTGCAACATCAATAGCAGATATTAAATTCAAACATTAACAAATCATGTTCCATTCATTCATCAAAACCTCCTCAGAGGGTGCAAAAGTGCATGTTCCGAGGACAAGTTTTTGACAAATTTCTGGACCCTTCTCTAAATGCATGAGAAGGGTTTAAATACTAATAACTAAAACTAAAAACAACTTATTACAAAAATTAAGGATGCAGTTTAAATGACCATCCTTTTTCCAAGCAAAAATAAAGTAAAACTATTTCTAAAATTAAATCTAACATCTAACTATTTCTGTATTTGCTCCTTAATATCGCAAGCATTCAGCGTTTTCCTAAGAAGAGTTGGTTGACCGACTTCAACTTATAATTGTGCTGAGAGAAAAGAATTAGCAAGATCTGGCACCATCTTTTCGGCAGAATTGATGATGTATTTGGGAATCATCCACTGATTATGTGACTTTACCATGTATGCCCAGTATTATTCCCAATTTAACTTGATTAACCCTGAAATTGCTTTTGTCCGTGTATGTGAGAATTTGGGGCCTTGTTGCTATCCAGTGCAGGAATGAACGAGCTAAATCTATAACTGATGTTTCAGATGACCTTGATGGGCCTGTAGTAGTCGCAAATCCCATTACCTTAGGATTCTCTTCCTTAAGTAGATCAGGTGCGCCTTCCCAGATGAAATTTGGAGTCCTGCCTTTCTTCCTCATAGTTTCCTGCATACTTTTTTGTATAACCTTTTGTTCTTCATTCCTGCAGTTTACAAATGAGGTGAAAGTAATGATAAAAATAATGACAGGAAAGCTTTAAATTCCAAAGATATGCAAACACATGCCACTTTACATGAACTAGCTCTTCGATAAACACAAAACCATATTTTATTAACAACTAGCATATAACTCATTAATTAACATTAAAGCGCGTGGCCAGTTCTTGGTTCATGGAAAAAGCTTTTTCTTGGATATTGAGCTAGGAAAATATGCGATGGAATGATTCTGTGATTTGCATCACAGTATCACAGATTGCAGCATCGTATTATCGCTATATCGTTGCATCGCATTATTGCAATATCATTAGAGCTTGATCGCAAGGTTACAATATCGCTAGATCGCAAGATCGCCAAATTGAAAATTTCAAGATTGCTAGATCGCAAGATTGCAATGTTGCAAGGTCGTAAGATCGTTTAATCGTTATGTGTATTTTATGCGATTTTGTGATATGCGATACTGCGATATCGCAAATCGGCGATTTTAAGGTTTTTCAATGTGAGTGCTTATTAATGTATGCAATGCGATGGAGTTTCGCGTCGTAATCTCCCATTTTTTTTTTTTTTAATTTAGGATCATAAGAAGGCATCTTATCATTCTTTGCGTGATGCGATATTTCTTAAGGAGTGAGTTTACTTTCTTCATAATGAAACTTAAGCTTTTTAGATTTTTCAAAGGTTTTTTCCTAAGTCCATGATGGTAAGCTTTATCCAAGAGAAAATATAAGTACTAATTGATTTTTTAAATTTTTGACTAAGGCTCCCCACTTATTTAGTATTAAAAATAACACTATATAAGGAGGGGGGTTGTTGGTGGCTAGAACACATGGTAGGATCCATCATCTGACCAATCAATTCCACTAGAATCTTCCGCATCTAGATGGCCTCACATGCAACCTGACTAGTAGCCATGTATGCAGCCTCCACTGAGCTAAGTGCAACTGATCTCTGTTTCTTGCTATACCAAGAAACCGTAGCTGACCCAAGGTTGAAGATTCCTCCAGAAGTGCTCTTCCTGTCTGATGGACTACCTGCCCAATCTACATCTGTGAAGCCTTGGAGCTTCACTCCCTCTATCCGCCTGTATCATAATCCATACTGTGTAGTGCCTCTGAGATATCTCAACACATGCTTTATTGTCTCCCAAAATAACTTGGTTGGTTGAACCATAGCTTTACTCATCTGGTTCACCACAAAGCATAAATCCGGTCATGTGTTCACCAGATACATGAGTGAACCCACAAGCTACCGAAAAACAGTAGCTGCTACTACCTCACCTAAAGTAGCATCCTCCTTCCTCTAGTTACCTATTAGAGGAGTCTCCATGGGCTTGCACATATCCATGTGGAAGCGCCTGAGTATCTCATTGGCATACTTCCCTTGAGACACAAATGCTTCCCCATCCCTCTGCCACACCTCCATGCCTACAAAGTAGTGCATGAGGCCCATGTCCTTCATCTCCAACTCTATTGCAAGGTCCTCCTTGCAAGACTTGATCAACTGATCATCACCTATCAAAATCAGATCATCGACATAAAGTACAATAATCAATAGCTTACCTTCTACCATGATGTGGTAGAGGTTCACATCCGCTTCACTCTTGGTGAAGCCCAACCCGATGAAATAGCTGTCGATCCTCATATACCAAGCACGAGGTGCTTACTTGAACCCATACAATGCTTGCTTGAGCTGGCACACATGCGAATCATGATCAAAGGTCTCAAATACCTCAGGTTGCTTAAAGTATACCTCTTCCTCAATCTCCCCATTGAGGAAAGCTATCTTCACATCCATCTGATGGATCTTCCAACCCATCTAAGCTAATAGTGCTAGAATCGATATGATCGATGAGTACCTTGCAACAGGAGAAAAAGTCTCATCATAATCAATCCCCTCAGCCTATGAGAAACCACGAGCAACAAACCTTGCCTTGTGTTTCTCAATACTGCCATCAGTTGCCTGTTTTACCTTGTAAAACCATTGGGAAGTAACCACTAAATTGTCCCTTGGTCTAGGGACAACATCCCACACACTGTTCCACATGATAGAATTATACTCCTCTACCATCACATCCACCCAAACTAGCTATTGCACTGCCTCCTCAAAAGAAGAAGGCTCAGTCGCTACACACTCCCCAACCAGGGCCATGTAGCCAGTGTATCTATTGGGAGATCTCCTTTATCTACACTGAGAGGATGGCTGCCCCACATTCTCTCTTGCATCCTGCATCAATTTGTCATCTTCCCGTGAGTGTTTCCACCCATGTCTAGAAGACTCTCTAGCAGTGGTGATCTCCACTACTGGAATCTTTGCATGTGGTTGATCCACATCATCAGGAGGCTTCTCCTCCTTAGGAAATAATAATTCCTCATCATCACCATGCAACTTGAGCTCCCTCTGAAGTGACACTTGCATGACCCACTGGTCATCAAACTTTAGATCCCTACGTACTATAGTCCTCTGACTAGCAGGTAGAAACATATGATAGTTGTGAGGTGTATCTGTGTACCCCACAAGTATTGCCAACTCTGTTGTTGGGTCTAGCTTCTTCCGAGCATCTTTGGTCACATGACAGAAAATTGGTGATCCAAGGATGCAAAAGTGACTCACATCTGGTTGCTTCCTTGAAAAAGCCTCCAAAGGTGTCTTCATCCCCAAAATATGATGAGGACTTATGTTCTGAAGATACACTACTGTATTGCATGCCTCAGCTCACAGATGAAGTGGTAGGCCTTGGTCATGCAACATCGCTCGAGCTATTCCCATAATAGACTTGTTCTTCCTTTTGACCACCCCATTCTGTTGTAGGTTATGAGGTGTCGTGAGTTCCCGTTTAATTCCTTCTAAAGCACAGAAATCCTTAAACTGCTGGGAAACATACTCTCCATTGTTATCAGTCCACAAGGCCTTTACTTTCATCCCTGATTCTTTCTCTGCCAAAGCTTTGAACTCACAAAACTTCAAGAAGGTTTGGTCCTTCTTTTGCATGAAGTAGATCCAACATCTATGAGAAAAATAATCAACAAAAATAACATAGTACCTATGCTTTGTTGTGGAGGCTGTAGAAAAGGGCCCACATACATCTAAATGAACTCACTTCAAAACTACACCTACTCCACTATCCTAATCATGAAAGGAAGATTTTGCATACTTACCCAAAGTGCAGCCTTTGCATGTGCTCGTTTGCTCCAGCTTGCACTTGGGTAATTCGGTAGAAATTTGTTGCATGACCTTCAAGGCCCCATGATGCAAGTGGCCCAGTCTCCTATGCCATAACTTGCCAATATCTTGGCCATGCACCACCTTTGCTTTGGAACTCAATGCAACACATTCTTCTACCTGTAACTTATAGAGATTCTTAACTCGAATCCCTATCTGTTTGGTATGTCTAGTGCTGATATGCCTTAGGAAAACCTTTCCCATACTAAAGACACATCATAGCCTTTATCCTCAAGCATAGCAATAGACACAAGATTCTTTTTCAGCCCTGGTACATACATAACATTAGAAATAGTTAGAGGAGAACCATGCTCTCTCTAAAACACAACCGTACCTTCGCCTGAGACATGGTACTTTCCATCATTGCCCATCTCGATTCGTATCTGGAGATCCTTCTCCTCCAAAGTCCCGAAAATATTCTTGTCACCTGACATGTGGAAAGAGGCTCCATTGTTGAGGTACCAAACACATCCCATGTTGGATGAAACCATGCATTCGGTAAGTGAGAAATCCAACTCAAACTATGAAGCCAATGCATCTCCATCAGATTCCTTGGAGGAACCTTTCTTGGACTTCTTCTTTGGACAATTAGTAGCATAATGGCCCAACCCATGACAATGAAAGCATCTTACCTTCAACTTGTCAAACTTCTTCCCACCTTGATAAGACTTGGATTGGGATGCCTTCCCTTTCCATTTTTTAGCTTTAGTTGCTAAAGCCAAGTTCTCTTCATCATCATGTTTTGATGAAGATCCATCCCTGGTGCTCCATCTGATCTCCTCTTGAATCAAATCCGACCATAGTCATTCCCAATCTGGCAGTTTGTCCCTTCCATTCACTGAGTCCTGGTAGCTATGCTAACTCTTAGGAAGGCCAAGGAGTGTTAGACTCACCATATCATCATCAACAGTCATGACCCATACACTAGTAAGCTCATCCCTACAGATGGTGAGCTTGTTCATGAATGTAGAGATAGTGTCACACTTTTCACACTTGATCTTGCGATGTTTGTCCTTTAGTGCTAGCTTCCTCTGATAACTACTATTCTGATATAAATCTTTTAATTTTTTCCACATTGCATGCGGAGTCTCCTTCCCAGGAGACTCAAGATTATGTGATCTCAAAATCCCTCCAGGATGATTCTCCTAGCTCTAGCCACACACTTCTTCCATTCTGCCAGTTCAGTAGCATCAGTAGGCTTAGAAGTCCTTCAGGCTGTTATCTTCCAATACTGCCTCCATGCGATCCTTCCAAGCTATGTAGTTTGAGCTGCCATCAAGGGCATACTCAAGCCTCAAACCATAAAATGCCATCAGTGAAATAGATGTGACAAGAACATGAGATATATATCCTGAATAATAAGCTGTGAATTTCTCTTTCTTGTATACTATTCTTCCTTGATCACCTGTGCTTTGATACCATGTAGAAATTTCACCTGTAGATCAAACTGATATATGCAATGTACTAAAGCATAATACTTGATCTAGTTCTACAAAACATTAAGTGGAAGCATAATCGAATTCATGAGCAACATCAAGCATAAAAAAATATAACTGAGTACAAGAAATAATCAACCATAACACAAGATATATCACTGGGGAAAGCATGAGCATAAAACCCCAACACTGTATTATAAATCAAGTGGAAATCCTCTTTAGTTTACAAAAAGAATCAGCTCAAGAGCTATCCTATACTCTCTACAATCAGAAAATGAAGATCATAGACTACCTAGGCCTTAATATATAGGCCACAAGTCCTCCAATCCCCTATTTCCTTTCACAATTTTGATTGGGGTCCAATTACATAACATGTGAGAATTGGCCCCAGTCATACCTGCTCTCAACCTTAGGTCCAATTACGCAATCCTTGAGGACTCAAGTTCCTCGTGCATGCAAGGAATATTCACTAGAAATATCCTAGTAATTGACAGTACACTGTCCCTCCATCTGATCTCAGTTGGGTCTCTGTCTGAACTGCCATGCATCAGTTATCCATGAGAGAATACTTAGTTATCTGAAAATAATAGTTGTCACATGCATGCAAGCATCAACAAACTATATCTCATTAATTTAACAACTTGTTAAATTAATCTAACTGGACTTGACTAAGTTAAACTAAGTCAAATGATCCTCTCACTATAGAACTCATACTTGATTCCTCAATCAGTGGAGAAAATCAAGGATAAATTCCTCAATCAGTAAGACAACTAATTTCATATTCTCACAAAGACTTCAAGTTTAATTTTCCATAACTAATTAACTCATGGAGAATTAATTAATTAATATTTAAACTACTCGTAAGACAAAATTCAAATTTACTTCCTATAGTTAGACCAAGGACTACTAAAAATAGGAAGGTACCATGAAATGCTATTTTTAGAAGATGTTATTTTTAGCAGCTTCACCTCTCACCCAAGGTGGCCAAAATCCACACTGGAAAAACTGCTATTTTCAAAAGTGTTATTTTTAGCAGTTCTATTTTTATCAATTTCTAAATTTAGCATTTCTTGTTGCACACTTTTCAACATTGACTTGTATTTGTATGCTTACTTCAGTTTGTAGATTAATTTGTTGTTAGATGTATTTCTTTCATGGTTAAGAACAAGTTGCTGTTAATGATTTAGTAGTTTGCTTAAGCACTAATCAGAAAAGATTCAAAAGGCTAGCAATAGTGCCTTGGCCTCTCTTCCTCCCTTTGGGACCATGATTTGAGGCAACGACTCTCTTGCTGCCCCAAAAACATAGATTTTCCTCATTCATAGGACTTCTAGTGTTTGCATCCTTTTAGTAGGTTAATAGTCTAGGTTTGCTTTGCTTCAGATCTTCTTTATCATGTTCACTTCCTAATTTACAATAGTATTTTTTCATTCTTTCCTTTCTTGCAACATTTCTCAGCATTCCCTTCCATAGATCATAGTTTAGACTATTTTGATGTAAAACTTCGTTTTCGTAGATGCACTCATTTCATTGCTTGCTTGATCTTCTTGGTTGACTGTGAGTTCCTTTGTAGTATACCTCCTCCAGCATTAGGCTAGCTTATCAGCTTCCACATCCTTCATCTGATCCATGCCCTACAGGTCTCCCAAACCTCACCTCAATTCTGCCTTAGTTTCTTGCATTTTCCATAGAACTTCTTCCTCTCTTCTTGAGAAAACCCAAACATCTTTCTCTCTCCTGGTGGTTCATGGTAGACCGTAGGCTCCCTAAAACCTCCTCCCAAACTTCTTCCACATTTTCCACCCACTCTCACACCCTCAAAATAGCAGAAATTGCTCTCGGCCTCCTCCTGTAGGCCTCTTGTAGTTTCCCTATTTTCCCCCTGTAGTTTCCCTGTGTCCTCCTGTAGTTTTTCCTGTAGGCTTTCTTTTGAAGGTTGAGTGTGGGAAAAGCCTCCAAAAGGCCACCTAAGACCTCCTAGGACCCATCCACACCATCTTCCATCTTCCCAAGCTCCAAAACCACCCTTTACCTCGACCTGTTCACTACCACACTCACACAAAATAAATTAAATGCATGTCAAATTCACATAAAAACACATAAAAATCCAAAAATATGTTCTTTGCTTATTTACTTCCAAAAATAGCATGGGTAGATGTTGTTTTCTTTCTTGAGTAGGTAATGGCATTTCTTTCATGGTTTTCATAGTGTTTTTGGCAAAAGTAGAATTAACTTGTTAATAAGGGTTTACTAGGCATTGCTTTACATTCCAGTGTTTTTTTTCCTTTCTGCAATTAGAATAGCTTTTGTAGAGTAATCATCCTTTCTTTAATCACACATAGAGCTTCTTCTGAGATTTATAGTAGTTGTCTTAAGTTCCTAGTGATCTTGCTCCGGCTGACCAAGTGACATCCTATAGTAAGAGCTAGTACTTGTGCATACAGCACCGACGCTTCCAAGTATGTTACGAACTACTAGGTTGGTAAAAGTAAATTTGGCAGCCCAGGAGTTGCAACATTCTTGCTACAATACTGGCACTCACCACTTTTTGGTGCCGTTTCTGGGGAAGCGTCAAAGTATTCTGTGATTATTGCTTTCTTCTATTTCCTATTGCAACATTCTTCTAATAGTTTACTTCAGCAAAAGTAGACCAGTCATTTCTTTCCTTTCAGTTATGCATTTCTTTGCTTTTCTTTTCAATTCTGCAATTTCCATTTTAGCAAAATTAGACTAGTCATTTCCTTTCTTTCAGTTCTGTATTTCCCTACTTTCCTTTTCAATTCTGCAAATTTCCATTAAGCAAGTTCATTTCAACTAGTTGCAATTTGTTTTTCTTAATCAAAATTTCAGTTTTTGTAGGTACTATTAGTGTGGGAAATAAATAAAAAAACCACTTAAAAATATTTCCTTTCATGCCTCATAGGAATAGAGATAATTCAAGAAAGAAAATTTCCAACACCTCGACTACTTCACACAACCAACCTTCTCTCTTCTTCGATGGTTGCGATCAAGAAGAACCCTTAGGTGAATAGCCAGGCATATTTGAAGAAACTATAGGGGAAGAAGAAGAAGAAAACATTCCTTTGGAGCCGATGGCTGAAAAAATAAATGCTAGGGGAAATGGAGAAAGAATAGAGGGTACCTTTCCCATTCGGGAGATCAATGGGGACACCAAAATGAAAAGTATAAGTCCTTCAACCCTACCTCACTTCCATGGCCTGACTATAGAAGATCCTGACACCTTCTTGTTTGAGTTCACCATCGTCTGTCGAACTTATGGCTATGTAGAAGACAAGCAAAAGTTGAAACCGTTCCCTTCCACTCTCAAGGATGCAGCATTGCGTTGGTTCATGGGGTTACCTGGAAATAGCATCACAACTTGGGCTCAGATGCAACAAGCATTTAACAACAAGTATCGGGACCATTATAAGACAAAAGAAACTAAAGAATAAATATTCCAAATGACCATGGGAAGTGATGAATCCCTGGAAGACTACGAAGAGAGGTTCCAGCTCAATTACAAAAGGGTCGGGTGTACACTTGCCCCTGAGTCTTTGAACTTGGTCCTACTCAGGGGAATCCGAGAAGACCTTTTAGACACCCTTCATCTACTAGCGCGGGGAGACATCTACCAACTATCCTATGAGGACATAAAGAATATTTTTAGAAACCATTCTAGAGCAGCCAGAAAGAAAGGTATGGGGAGTCAACCCATAGCCAGTACTTGTTCTTCCAATTCATCCATAAAAGGGGAAATTGGAAGCATGATGGAAGACTTCAAGAGTGAGATGATGCAGACTCTTGCCATGCAAATGGATACCTTACATATCAAAAGAAAGCAAGAGGAAGTAGAGAGGGATTTAGCCAACTTTTGTCCTAGATGCACCAAGAGGCATCCTAGGAATGAGTACCCATTGAAATCTATAGAGGCTTGTTCAATTTGTGAAGAAAATCATTCTATATATAAGTTCCCTTCCTTACTTGGTCTTAAAGTTGTATACCAAGGGACTGAAGGAGCCATGGAACATATCTATGACATAAACCAGAGGAGGCCGCATGGACTTAGACCATACTAGCAGGGGATGCAAGGGACATCTTAGGCATACTACAACCCCAACCAAGTCACATCCATACCTTCTTGCCCCCCCCTACTCATCCTTCCTGGTCCGCACCTCCTCCTTGGTCCTTCACATCTCAATATCATGCCCAACCAGCCACTCATTCATTTCAACCCTATGCTCAGCCACAACCTCAGTGGAATGCATCTCATCAGGGGTGGAGGCCCCAATACAACTCTTCTCCCACTCTTCTACCTCCACCACCTGCCCAACCACAACCGTTACCTATTTCTCCCCCAAGGAAACCCCAAATGCCTGCCCAGCCAAATCCAAACCTGAACAACAGACAAGCTCAACAAGTATATAGGGGGAACCATCATGCCCAACTTATGTGGTGGAGATTCATGAAATCAACTTGTTAGTTGGGAAAGTTCTCCCAGATAGCTAGCCTCCACCTAGGGAGGTTGAGGAAGATAAAGAGGAAAGTGAACCTAAAGAAAATATACCCTTTCTTGAGAGACTATCCATGACAATACAACGTACCCTAGAAGAGACTAAACTCCTGCGAGAATTGAAACATTTATGTGTGAAGATACCACTTCTCCAGGTCATAAAAGATGTACCTATCTACAATAGGTTGATCAAAGAGAAGTTCTTTAGGCATCCAAGATGGCGCAAGAGAGATGCTCCAACCATCAATGTCATAGGATAACTATCCGACCTGATGTTGGGGCAGATAATCTGTCCAAAATATCTAGATCCTAGAAGCCTAATAGTTGATGTCCACATCAATGGCATAATTGTCCCACATATCTTGATTGATCTGGGAGCTGCCATTAATGTGATGACAAAGGACACAATTGTCAAGCATAACCTTCGAGGCTCCTTGAGGAAGACTAAAACAGTGCTGCAGCTAGCATAGCACTCCACCGTGACCCCTGAGGGGATTGTGGAAGATGTGATGGTCTCCATTGATCTTGGGAGTACCCTGCTAATTTCCTAGTTCTCCAGCCAAAGGCAAAGCTCACTGGGTATTCTCTCATTTTAGGAAGACCCTGGTTGACTACAGCCAATGCCTACATCAGCTATCGATTTGGGAACATGACCATCAAGTACGAGCATACGTCCAAGCAATTAACCTTATATCCTCCTGCCCACACCTTGCTAGAACATGATATACCTCTCTAGTTGGAGGAGGAGGATGAGGATGAGGATGAAGTTTATTCTGCACTGCTTTGTGCATTGGAAATCACCATGGGAGGAAAACCGCAAGATGAGGATAATATGATTGAAAATTTGATTCAGAATCCACCTCTAAGTGTATCACCATTAGAGGACATAGTAAGAGAAACCCAAAACAACCCCTCAACTGATCTTTGTGTGGCTGACCCTACTTCTCTCTATGTCAAAAATATAGAGTTCGGCCGAGAAAGAACACTGAAAATCAATCCATCCCTATCTCCTTCCTAGGAGAAGGAGCTGTGCAGCCTACTGAGAAAACATCTAGATGCCTTCGCTTGGAGTTATAAGGAGATGAAGGGAGTGCACCCTTCAGTATGTACTCATCATATATACATCAAGGAAGATTGAAAGCCAGTTAGGCAACCACAAAGGAGGATGAACCCATCACTTAAATATATTGTTAGGGAAGAACTGTAGAAATTGTTGGATGCAGGATTCATCTATCCAATTTTTACGGTGAATGGGTCTCTCCTTTGGTGCTAGTTCCAAAGAAAAATGGTAAGTGGAGAATATGTGTTGACTAACAGGAATTGAACAAAGCCACTAAAAAGGACCACTTTCCTTTACCTTTCATAGATCAAGTGTTAGAAGGTCTGGGAGGGAAAAATATTTTCTATTTCCTAGATGGGTTTAGCGGGTACAATCAGATTAAAATCAGCCCCGAAGACCAAGATAATACCACTTTCACTTGTCCTTGAGGTACCTTTGCATACCGGGTCCTTCCTTTTGGTTTGTGCAATGCTCTAGCCACTTTCCAAGGAGCAGTATTGAGTATATTTTTTGAACTGGTTCATGATGTAGTAGAAATATACATGGATGATTCTACTCCTTATGGATCTGACTTTCAAGAAGCTTTATCTAACCTAGGAAAAGTTCTAGATAAGTGTATTGAGATGAACCTATCCCTCAGTCTAGAAAAATGTGAATTTTTGATAACTAAAGGGACTGTGCTAGGTCATGCAATATCTCAGCAAGGACTGCAGGTGGACCCGAACAAAATTGCCATCATCCAAAGGGTCCCACATCCTCAAAAGGTGAGAGATGTCAGAAGTTTCATAGGCTTAGCTAGATATTACATAAGATTCATTAAAGACTTCAACAAGATAGCTTCTCCTTTGTTTAGCCTCCTAGGTAAAGATGTTGAGTTCACATGGTCGGAAAACTGTCAAGAAGCCCTAGATACCTTGAAGAAAAAGCTCGTGACTGCCCCAATTCTGAGAGGCCCAAATTGGGCCCTACCATTTCACATTCACACAGATGCCTCAAACAAAGAAATTGGAGTAGCCTTAGGACAAATTGATGAAAAGCTACCTTATGCCATATACTTTATAAGAAAAAACTTGTCAAAGGCAAAATTAAAATAGTGACCGAGAAGGAACTCCTAGCTGTCGTGCATTCCCTAAACAAATTCAGACATTATATCATAGGCTATCAAACCTTTGTGCACACTGATCATGATGTAATTAGATATTCAATGAATAAACTAGATGTAAATTCTCACATTATTAGATGGTTGCTTTTACTGCAGTAGTTTGATTTGACAATTATTTGATAAGCCTGGTAAAGAGAATGTTGTTGTTGACTTTTTATCTAGAGTGAATTTTCCTATAGGTGAAGAAGAAATGGTGGATGAACAAATGCCAGATGAAAACCTATTTTCTATATCAGTACTCTCTCCATGATTTGTTGATATAGCAAACTACTTGGTTTCAGCACAGTTCCCACCACACCTGTCCTCAAAAGAGAAAAGCAAGATAGTAAGGAAAAGCGCCCCTTTCACCTAGATTGGGGGCAATCTCTTTAAACTTGGCCCAGATCATATCTTGAGAAGATGTGTCAGGGAGGAGGAAGTCTTTGACATCCTCCTGACCTATCATGATGGGCCTTATGGATTTCATTTTTCAGTAAGAAGAATCACCTTCAAGATATTGCAAGCAGGCTAGTATTGGCCCACTCTTCATCAAGATGTGAGGAGATACACGAGCTAGTGTGATCGGTGTCAGAGGATGGGGAAACCCACTCCAAAGGATGAAATACCCATGCAACCTAAGGTGACCTTTGAGCCATTTGAGAAGTGGGGCATGGATTTTGTGGACCTATCAACACCCCTCCCAAGCAGAAGTAGTACATCATTGTGTGCACCAACTACCTGACAAAGTGGGCAGAGACAAAAGAAATCAAAGCAACAACAGAAGAAAAAGTAGCTGAGTTTTTGAGAGAAAATATACTCTACTAGTTCAGGTATCCGAGAGAGTTGGTCACAAACCAAGGTAGTCAATTCACTTCCCGCTTGATTGAAGACCTGCTCACACATCATAAGATCAAGCACAAGACTTCCACCCCTTATTATCCACAAGCCAATGGGCAAGTGGAGGTAACTAATAGAGCTTTTGAATGGATCCTAACCAAGGTAGTGAGTAGCAGTAGAAAATACTGGGCAGTCAAATTAGTTGAGGCCACTTGGGCATACAACACAACATGGAAGGCCACAACAGGGTTCACACCCTATGAACTGGTCTATAGGAAGGAGGCTTTATTGTCAATAGAGTTTGAATTCAATACCCTAGGGACGGTAGCTCAGTTGGACCTAGACCTTAGGCATGCACAGAAGGAAAGCTTACTTTAGCTCAATTGATTGGATGAACATAGATTGCAAGCCCTTCTCCATACAGAGGTAGTTCAGCGTCAGGGAAAGATATGGCATGAAAAAAATATGAAGGAGAAGAAATTCTAAGAGGGAGATTGAGAACTACTCTATGATTCCAGATACAAAGATTTCAAAGGCAAGCCGAGGACAAGATGGCTAGGACCCTACACTATGGAGAAATGCAATGACAATGGTTTAGTTTTGATCAAAACCATTGATGATGAAGCCATCCCCATGCTTGTCAATGGACATCGGTTAAAATTCTACAAGAAACCTCTCCCTAAGCTAGAGATCATTGAAGATTTGAATAAAACACTGATGGTAGTGGAGCATGTTTTAGCTTCAACTTCACCCACTCACTGAAGAATAGAAAAAATAAAAAATAAGGACTCAAGTGAAAACCTCCGTGAGGAGCTTGAGTCCCATCATTGAGTTGAAAACATCTTTCGAGGTAGTCCGGTGATGAAAAACAAAAAGAAAGAAAAATCAAGATCCCTGGGTGAAAACCTCCCTTCGAGGCATCCAGGGCAGGAAATTAAGGTGAAAACCTCTCTGAGGCGCCCTAGTTGTTTTAAAAAAAAAAAGAGTTTTTTTTTTTTTTTTTTGCATTGCAGGCTTGCAGGAGGACTATAGGAAGTAGAAGAAGGTGCCAAGGGAACCCTAACATTCACACCAGCACCTATCTCACCTTCTCCACACCTTTCTCCATCATATTTTGCATCTCTTTCACCCCACTGTACTTTTTTTCCAAAACTATGTTTTCTATAGGAGGCTCTGTGTTTTCTACAGAAGGCTCCTGTAGGAATTACAGAGAGCCAAAAATGTCTGTAGACGGCAATTTGAGGGATCAAGAGAGCTTCATGAGGAACTTATCATCCCTCTTACCGCCTTGAAGCCTCCTTGCTATCATTTCCAAGCATGCATCCCAACCCCAAGTATCATTTCTTTTCCTATCCATGAAAAACACATAAAAAAAAATAGTTTTCCAATATGTTGAAAAAAACAAAAAAAGGCACCAATTAACCTACCAGAAACTTACCTATCTTCCCTCCATCATGCATGACACCTCTGGCAATATTCTAGAGCTCCAAGCATAGGGAAAAGCTAAAGTTTCAAGGGGAGAAGCAGCTACAGGAGCTCCTGTAGGAATTCCTGTAGCAGCTGATCCCATAGAAGTCCAACACCAACAGCAGAAGAGTGCACATTTGAAGGTTGGAAAGGCCCATGCAGCCCAACTCCAACAAAGGAAGACCCTGCAAAAATCCACAACCACACATTAACTAGCAAAGATAGCATGCATAAATAAGAATGAAGACATGTAGCAGAGAGAGCCACAACACCTCACAAAAAATACATTCAGATCACATGTAAGTAACTAAATCACTCCTCTATTTGCATTTGTGTAATTAGAGAACATATGAAGTCAATGAGATGGTTGAGATTGAACGAGGGAAAGGTGTCCAGTTAACTTGGCCACCTTCATCTAGTTGACTCCACTCATCTGAGATGTCACCCGCACGTGCGCGTAGTCAACTCAAGAAAAGATGCCAAGGACAAGTAGTGGAGGAAGTGTGAACTTTGATGCAATAATGAGGGATGATTACGAGTAGGGGGCCATGATGACAAGGTAGGTGGGGACCAATGGTCCGAATATGGCCAATGTACACCTTGTCAACTTAACACTCATAACCGAGAATATCCATAAAGGGTAATAAGCACTTCTCCCCAAGCATTCTTACCACCTTTTCTTCATTCTCTCCTCCTAACTTAGCTACAGCAACCTTCTTGTGCCCCCATAGCCTCGTAGCCACCATCCTCCAATGATTTCCTCCCTATCATTGCTCTCGGCATTCTCTACAGGAGCACCTATAGGAAATCTACATGAGGGACAACGAGCTTCTACAGGAGGGGCAGTGAGCCATTTTGAAGGGAGAAAACACGGTTTTGTGCACGAAATTTAGTCTGAAGAGGTAGGGTTCATGCATGCCCCCTATTGAATATCAATATATGAAAGGAGTGGTCTCAATTTTAGGGTGAAATAATTCTTTAGGAGGGCAGGAAATATATAAAAAAAAAAAAAAATCAGTTTTTTTTTTTTTTTTAACACAGTCTCCTATGTTTTCATTTTTCTCAAAAACTCTTTGTCTCCACCTCAATATTTGTTTAAAAAAAAAGTACAGGCAATATGACAAAAGGGTTCATGAGAAAGGAGCCCACTAAATCCACTAGGCTCCATGCACATCCCCAAGTAGTGGACATATTCACAAGAGAAAATTGGATGAACTTCTTTGAGAAATTCCGAGGGTTTGATGAGGAGATTGCCCAGGCAATTTCTCTCTCTTTTGTCCCACACACAAGAACACATTCCACTGTCACCATTAGAGGTCTCTCCATCGAAATAACACCAGAATTCATCGATAGGGTCACTACCCTTCCTCTTGGGCTGCCTTGGAGTAAAGATGAAAAACCCATTGGCCAGGTTGCCAAGAAGAAATTCTTCGAAAATAATGAAACCCTTGTGGAAGATAAAAATGGAATTATAAGGGCTAGTGTACCATATCCCTAGGATACGGTCAGCTACCAAATAATCAAATACATTTCTTGTGAGGGGAGGCACAACATTGGCTATGGTTAATCCTCCATGACTTGAGGTATGACATGAATACCCCAGCACCTCAAAAACTCAGCATTCCTTATTTTCTCCTTTGGTCCTTCATTGATGCCAACACCAAGGTACAAGCAGGAAACTCAAGGCAGTTAGATCACCGTGGCTTAATCAATCTCCTAGTGGAGGAATCCCTCCATACCTTTACACTCCCTATAGCATGGGAAGTTTTTCGAAACATGACAGTTGAAGATGACATAAAAGCATTAACCTATGATATCAGTCCTACTAGCAGTGAGGAGGAAGAACATTAAGGAGGAGAAGGTGAAGCCAGTGGTGGTAGAACGGAGAAAGGAGGTGAGAAGGAAGGAAAAGAAACAAAGGAGGGAAAAGTTGAAGAGATAGAAAAAGAGGCAGAAGAAGGTGAAAAGAAGGCAGAGAAGGCAGAGCAAGGGGGGAAGTCCCTTGAGACTTTGCAAAGAGAGGTAGCAGCTACCCTCACTGCCCTTAGTACACCAGTCAAGCCAAAGCAAAAGAGAAAAATACAGACCTCCTTGTATTTCAAGGCAAGGAAGAGCACAAGGACTAAAACAGGAAAACCTCATCCCTCTTTAAAAGTTCCCATTACCATTGAGGATTCACCATCTGCCAAGGTAAAAGAGTCCCCCTCCAAGACACCTATCACATATGAAAGGGGGACTCCAAGATCTTCTAAATGGAAGGGAAACCTAGAACTACACAACCCAAAACCAGACCTATAGGAGGTTGAGACAGTCCTACAGCAGACACTATCTAGACTACAAGAGACCCAAAAGCTTAAGGAAAGGATAGAAGGACAACTAGAGGTGAAGGAAGAAGCAAAAGAGCTACAAGACCCTGACCCCCAGCCTAGTCTTGTCTCCTATTACAATCTACTTGAGGGAGGTAGAATAATCCCATAGAAATTTGCAATACCATTGTTTTTCGAATTGGAGAAAGAAAGAGTGAGAACACACAGGTGGATGCAAATAGCCAAATCCAAAGGGGTTGAGGATGTTGGCCACATGGAAAACAAACTCAGGGAAATGGGAAGAGAGTTGAGTGCTCTCAAGGACAGAGAAGCCATCACAAGAAGCCACCTGGAAAATGAGAATGAAATCCTAAGGAGGCAGCTGCAAGAGAAAGAGACTTAGCTAGCATACATGGCCAGCTTATCTATGGAGGCATTACAAAAAGGACACCAGCCAAATCTTATGGCCTCTATTCGAACGACCAATGGCTTCAATTCCAAATCGATACTTTGGCATAAAGAGGAAAAATGCCTTTCTAAGACTACAGGTAGTTCATGGACCTGTGTGACCAGAGAACCTCAGAGGATAAAGTAAAGATGGCAGATTTCTACCTACATAACATGGCCCTCACAGACATGAATGTGTGGGACCCAAATACCAAGTTAGGGGACCTGCAATTAATGGCAATGACCTCGTGGATGAACCATGAAGAATTGAGGGCAGCAGAAATAAAGAGATTGATGATAAAAGAGCAGAATGAGACATTAATGATAAGGGTTGAGCCATCATACCCTATGGCACTCATTAGCAGACACAACCTGCTTACCAATAACCCTCATATTTCCCCTAGATATCTAGACAATCAGGCACAAGCCATTGCACACTTTGAGGACATGTAAAGACTACTTGGGGATGACTATGTGCATGCATGCATGAGGAGATGGAACACCTTACCTCACAGTTTGCAGATCAGGGAATACCATTCCCCAATGAGGTTGAAGGAGGAATTAAAAAGAGTGCCAATGTACAAGCGCTCCATGCAAAGACTGAAGGTCAACTAGATTGGCCTCAAACTGAGTCCTCCACTCCTATTAGGCATGCTGGAAGGCATAAGAGAAGAAGAAGCGGAAGAGAAGTGGAAGTACATAGATAAGAAGGCATGGTTTTATGGCCAACTTGAGCAAACCACATTAGAAGCTTGGGATGCTAGAGAGGCCACCAAGGCCATAAAAGATGAGGAGATCGACTAAGTTGCTCAGAGGATGAGCAACACCTTCAGTAGGGGGGTGATGATTAGCCTCATCATGGGTAATTATATGGGCTCATTTTACCTCCTAACCTAGTCAAATCAACCATTCTCTTAGCTTATTGTATGATTTTCTAATTATATTTATGCTTATAGAGTGAGTTGAGCTAGTTATGATGCCATGTGGTCTAACATGTGTTTAATGAAGATTATTGATGAATTTCGAGGTCAAAGTCAAGGATCCAGTGGAAAAATGGTAGCAATAACTCGAAGTGGAAAAAGGGGAGGACTTATAGGAGGGAATACCCCTCATTTATTACTCCTCACTTCGAATTCCCCTTCATTCAGCTCAGAGTACAAGCAACCGAATTATGCACTAGAAGGCAGCCGAGCAAGCAGAGAATAACTAATAGTTATCTAGAGTTTTGGAAGCCAAGTCTCCCTGATTTTGAGGAAGCTACTGGTAGCTTCAAATGTATAAGTAGAGAGGCATAGGGCCTCACTAGGGTTGGATTTGTTTTGCTTATGTAAACTCTACTCAAATTTCGAGCTTATTATTTTGTGACAATTTCATGTAAACTTGCTATTTTTTTATAATGAAGATGCAATCCTTTTTGAGCTAGCACTGAGTTACCTCAGAGGGATAAATATCTTGGGTTAGGGCCCAATCCAAGTATCAAAGCTTCTCTTTACTTGTATTTTTATGCTTACTTCAGTTTGTAGATTAATTTTCCGTTAGATGTATTTCTTTCGTGGTTAAGAATAGGTAATGCTTTTGATGATTTAGTAGTTTTCTTCCATTTGTGCTTTTTGTAGAAGGTTAAGTAGTGATTACAAAAGATTCAAAAGGCTAGAAATAGTGCCTTGGCCTCTCTTCCTCCCTCTGGGACCATGATTTGAGGCAAAGACTCTCTTGCTGCCCCAAAAACACAGATTTTCCTCATTCATAGGACCTCTAGTGTTTGCAGCTTTTTAGTACGTTAATAGTCCAGGTTTTCTTTGCTTTAGATCTTCCTTATCATGTTCACTTCCTGATTTGCAATAGTATTATTTCATGCTTTCCTTTCTTGCGTCATTTCTCAGCATTTCCTTCCATAGATCATAGTTTAGACTATTTTGATGTAAAACTTTGTTTTCTTAGATGCACTCATTTCATTGCTTGCTTGTTCTTCTTGGTTGACTGTCAGTTCCTTTGCAGTAGACCTCCTCCAGAATTAGGCTAGCTTATCAGCCATCACATCCTCCATTTGATCCATGTCCTACAGCTCTCCCAAACCTCACCTCAATTCTGCCGTAGTTTCCTGCATTTTCCATAGAACTTCCTCCTTTCTTCTTAAGCAAAACCAATCATCTTTCTCTCTCCTGGTGGTTCATGGTAGACCATAGGCACTCTAACACCTTCTCCCAACCTTCTTCCACCTTTTCCACCCACTCTCACACCCTCAAAGTAGCAGAAATTTCTCTCAATCGCCTCCTGTAGGCCTCCTGTAGTTTCCCTATTTTCCTCATGTAGTTTCCCTATGTCCTCCTGTAGTTTTTCCTGTAGTATTTCTTTTGAAGGCTGAGTGTGGGAAAAGCCTCTAGAATGCCACCTAATACCTCCTAGTACCCATCCACACCATCTTCCATCTTCCCAAGCTCCAAAACCACCCTTTACCTCCATCTGTTCACTGCCACACTCATACACAATAAATTAAATGCATGTCAAATTCACATAAAAACACATAAAAATCCAAAAATACATTCTTTGTTTATTTACTTCCAGAAATAGCATGGGTAGATGTTGTTTTCTTTCTTGAGTAGGTAATGTTGTTGCTTTCATGGTTTTCATAGTGTTTTTGGCAAAATTAGAATTAGCTTGTTAATTAGGGTTTACTAGGCCTTACTTTACATTCCAATATTTTTTTTCCTTTCTGCAATTAGAATAGCTTATGTAGATTAATCATCCTTTCTTTCATCACACATAGAGCTTATTCTAAGATTTATAGAAGTTGTCTTGAGCTCCTAGTGATCTTGCGTTGGCTAACCAAGTGACAACCTGCAGTAAGAGCTAGTACTTGTGCATACATCACTGACGCTTCCAAGTTTGTTACAAAATACCAGGTTGATAAAAGTAAAGTTGGCAACCCAGGAGTTACAACATTCTTGCTGCAATACTTGCACTTATGACATGAATCAACTCCATGTCTAATTCATCTCTGAATGTCTCCTGACAACTCCATCACACGCCAAGCAGAAAAAGGATCCATCTATCCTCTGCTTGCAATCAATATCCGTTGTCCACTGACAAAATATTGAGAATGAACACTGGATAATAATGTTGAAAAACAACTCATTTTTGCTTTTGTTGTGTTTGAAAACTGCTCATGACTGACTTTATTGTCGATCACCCACTGACAATTTTTTTTTAATGCTCACTCGCTGATGAAAATGCCCACTGGCTACTTTCTTCATGTTGTCAAGACTTTCAGTCTTACAACCACTCTAAATTTCATTGACACTTCCCCCCCTTTGTGAGTTGAAAGGAGAGACAAGCTTCTTCAAATTATCTCTGAACTCCCCCCTTTAGGTGTAGGAGTGCTTCACTATTGTACTCCCCCATTCAACTGCATGAGAGTACCATCTTCATTTTTAATGTTGGTTGCAATATGTGGGAGTGAATTCGATTGTAAAACTTATACAATATTCTGACCGTGGATGAAAATTCCCAAGGATCAATACATGAATAATTTATCTTCAATCTGGTTAATTGTTGTTGTTTGTTGCATTATGTTGGTGAATGAATTGACTTGCCACAATGGTGACAAGGATGGAGATCAAAACACTAATCTTCCAAATGACTGGTTCTTTGACAGAGAAGGCATTTTGGTTTGAATGCAACTTCATTGTGCGTGCATTTCTGTTCGTCTGTAACGTCAGTGTGCGTGCATGTATGTTTGTCTGTAACTTCAATTTGTGTGTATTTTTGTTTGTCTTCAATTTTTTTTAGATCTAACCAATGTGATTTGTGCAAGAAACCCTACACTGGCAAACTTAATGGGCCTTGAATAATCTGGGATACGCAAGTTGGCATCATATTTGACATATCCTAAGCCTCGTCGATTTCTGTTACTTTGGATTTCTTCCCATGGCTTGATGATTGGTTTGGAAGAAACTTGAATTGGATTAGGGACCACTTCGACACTTGAATTTGGTTGGATCAGTGACTTGGAATCAACATCTTTATCTTCATTTGTACGGATGAAAGAATTGGAAACATCACTCTTTTGTTGCAACTCATCTCTTCGAAGTTGCGACTCTAGTTGAAGAAACTCAATCATTTCATGTACATGTTGTAGATTCATTGAAATATCAACAAGAGTTGATTTGCTAATTTTCACCATGTCTTCAGCAGTTGAGAGGATCAAATTGTTAAGAATATTTAATAACTGAATTCTTTTCGCCATGTGAACTTACAACAACACACGCTCGCTTGCTTTTAATACTTGCTAGATTTTTAGAACTTGCTCACTTGACGTTTGGTTGATTGTTGCACGCTTGCTTGAACTTGTTTTAACAATTGATTGTTTGAACCCACACTTTCTTGCTTTCACGCTCGCTTGATGCTTGCTTCAATCAGTTTTAGGCTCACTTAATGTTTGTGAGATTTTCAATTGCTTGAACTCACACTCTTGATTGATCAAAAGAAGCTTTTCGAATACTATCGAAAATGCACTTAAGAGAAATGCTTACAATGATTTGAATGAATCAGTTAAAAAACAATGGATTCACTTGGTTTAATTGATTCCTTATCAATTCAAAGCATGGGGTTCGGTTTCAGCTAAGAATGCACCCTTACAAATCAACTTAATTTGACTTTGATCACAATCCAAATTACAAATTATGATTTGCAAGTTACAGTTTTGTATTGAGCTTAGTAAAAAAGAAAATGGTGCAAGTGCAATTTCCAAAAAATTGTTTTTGAATTGCCGCAAAAATTGTTGATGTAGATGACAGCTTGATTGGATGTTGATGTAGAAATGTCTTTAACAACTTGATTATTTTGCTTCTTGATTGCTTGTAGTTTGCTTGATTACATAAGCTTGAATGGAATTGATTATGTGCATGAAATTTGCTAATTTGTTGTGTGTACCATATTAGAAAGATAGCATAGGAAGGTTAGTGTCAAAATTAGACAAAAAACAAAAACAAGATCAAGAATAATGCACCATCACAAACATACACATGGTGTACCTAAGATCCCCTTATTCAATTTCAGGCAGATCTAGGACACAATCACCACCAAAAAGATATGTTTTTATTTAAATATGGGAGTACATCAACCTCCACCTTCTTAAGCAATGAGAATGCCAAGCTAACAAATTATTGAAGCAACTTGTCTTCAAAAATAAAAGGAACTTTTCAAACCATGAGTTACAACCTTATCACTCCAAAGATTTATAAGTCACACCTTATCGCTCCAAATTTCAAAAACAATTTCACCTTATCACTCCATAAAATCACTTCAAAAAAATTCACACTTATACCTCCACTAAAAAAATGCACCTTTTCACTTTAATAAAATAATGTAATTTCTTTTTAAACTCTCATTTAAAAGAAATTAATAAAGGGAATAAAAAAATGAATTCAGGTTTAGGGAGTCACTATAAAAGTGAACGAATCTCCTTTTTGAAAATTCAAAGCACATTTAATTCATAACCTTAATTTAACGAATTCACAAGTCTTCCTTTTCTGCTGGTTTCTGCTTCAATGTTGATCCATGCACGCAGGTCACACGTTCAAAAATATTGAAGGAACATTTCAATGGTATGTACACTATGCAACACATAAGTCTCCAACCAAGGTAAACTACTCCATGAAACTCTTCTTCGGTGCAAATCTGGAGCAGTACACACAGGAACTGAGTAAGGCACCAATCCAAGCAGCTATCCACACATGCACATCATCATCCAATGGTTCATGTAGACGTTTTACAACTCATCTCTTGTCCAACATTTTTACCGAAGTTCTCTTCCAAATTTGAACACGAACAGGCCATCCATTATACAGCAGTGAATTCCCAATTTTATCTGCCAATTTTTGTTTAGGGTAAATGGATTTTGTAGGTTCAAAGGCCAGGATTTGCTGATTTTTTGGTGGGCGATCTTAAGATGAATACGAATGCGAAGGCAAGGCATCCTACCTTCAAACTTGTGCTCTTGGGTGATGGTAGAGTTCGAAATATGTCCCTTGTGTTGCGATATGTAAATAATGTCTTCTCAGACTCACAAACAACAACAGTTCAAGCTTCCTACCTGACCAAGTGCCTCAAAACCAATGGAGTAATAGTGACACTTGCCATTAGGGATACAACAGGACAAGAACGATTTCATGATCTGACAAATTTACTGAGTCGATTTCATAGACAAACATGTGCATGGCGTAGGATACTGATCGGCATGAGCACCAATACCAGCCATGAACATTTCATTTTTGTTTTAAAAAATTGTAGAAAAAAAAAATTGCTACGGAAATATGAAAATTATGTAACCCTGAATCAAATTCTAGTGCACATCGCATACCACTGTGTATTAATTGTCAAAAAGTGGAGGAGCTGTACACCAGTGAAGTTATTATGGCATCGCTACAACACCGACGAATGTTGTGGTTCCAAGTATCATGCAACAAGTGTGAAATCTGTTGCCAAATCGAATGCAGGGAAAGCCAACATGGATATTGGACAAGTTAACTCTCTTATCACTCAAAATTCCAATGTAGTGACACAACAAATCCTAGGCTCTGATACCACATGTAGAAAATTAAAAAACTAATAATAACACACTCACTCATAAAATAAATATTAGACATATAGAAAAACTAGACATGGTGGAAAAGGCATGAAAGACTTTCCTGTAGTCTCTCATTCAGTAGTGAATTTCATTATTAAAATAATGTTTATGATAAATATAAATACATGAGGAAGTTGTCTCAATATAGTGCATTTATCTTGAACAAACTTGGTTGAGAAAATATCTCAACAACACTCTAATCTAAGAGAACTAGTTGGAGAGAATCTCTCATCCTAACTAAACTCCCTAGTTTGAGAAACTAACTCCTAATTCTCAAGATTTGATTTATTTAATTATAATTTTGATTTATAATTTTTTTATTATGAGTGTTGGAGAGGTAAATCCCCTCTACGGATAGAGGCGATCCCTACTAGCCCAGAATGGGTCTAGCAACAATCAATCAATGCTACTCTACAAGTTCCTAGTTGCAATTAACAAGTGGGTAATAAACACCTACTTGGATTCCAGCGCTATTTGTTTGATGAAGAGATGCCACTCTCACTCCTTCGCTCTGGTCGGTCACGATCCTCCACTATCCTCACAGATGGACACCTGCACATGCAAAGAGAGAACAAACACAAGCGTGAAATCTAGTAAAGGCAACTATACATCAGTCAGAAAGGATGTAATTCCCATTTAACCATCATGAGACAAATGAGAATGGAACCATAACAGTAGTAATCTATATTTTATTAATAAAAAAAAAAGAAAGGTACAACTGATGTTCTGACGCTGAGTCCTTCTCAAGAGGGTCCAGCCAGCAAGTGTCATAAGCATTCACCCTTGGGGGTAGATCTCCCAAGACAAACAACTCTCTCTCTCTCACAAGGCAACAAGAATTCACAACCTTCCTTAAGCTCTCTAGCAATCCACACTCAACACACCGAATGCCTATTAAGAGCAGCACTAAAGCACTATGAATTCCTCTATGTCAAAGTCTATATGTCAGAAAACTGCTGCTCATGGCAATGGTGGAGGCTTGTATAGGAGAAGGAGTCTCCATGAAAGGTGCAAGGATAAGCTTATTTCCAAGAAAGGTGGCTCATAAGACGAACAGACATGCCATAGAAGGGAGGGCGACCTTTACAAAGCCAACAACTAGGTCTCGAGTCATCAGGAAGGCTGGCTGTTAGAACAAACTCGCCCAAACAGGATCAGCGCGAGTGCATAATTGGACTGGCGCACTGGCATCTCATCCCAATAACAAAAGAGGTCTAGTCAGCGCGATTTAGTACAAGCAGAGGGTGCACTGGCTATGAAATTTGATCAGCGCGGGAAACCCGTGTGCTTCCGCGTTGGCAGTGCGCCAATTGCACTATCATCCGCCAGTCAGCGCGATTATTTCAATAACAGTCGCGATGATCTAATAAACTTAGGCAAAGAGGGTTTTTTGGCCATTTCAGAGAGCATGAGCATGATGGATTTGATTTCATGACACAGTAGGGAGATTGACAAGGAGACAGTGACAAATTACTGTGTAACAGATGCCCCCTAAAGCATGAAGCTCGAGAGAGTGGGAGGGGTGAAATGCTTTAGAAAACTGCTGAACCGGAACACCACCAGGAAGAACCTGCACGTAGATACAACTGATATTTCGATTACATGTAGTCTAGGCATGGGTGCAACCATCCAAAAGACATACAAAGAAGGTCTGTGGTATGGATGCAGCCACCCAGCTGAAGAGACCATGATGATAAGAGGTATGGTCGCAACCATCCTAAAAGACTCAGGTATGGGTGCAGCCATCCATCCATGAGTCATGTAATAATGATCCACAAAATCGAAACCTGGTCTACAACAGACTAGAACCAGGGTCTTGTGCTCCATCCAAACCCGAACAAAGTAAAAATTCAAACATGTGAATACAGGAGTCCAAGTCGAACATGCTTGATCATCGTCTGATTACCAGCCAATGATGAAAGCCGTTAACAGATGCGAGAGGGGCTAGCAATAATGATGATGGTCCTCAAGGTACTATAGGTACAATCCACGACGTGCGAATGAATGAGCCGGTGTCGAACACCTGTAGAGTCATTCGATCGGAGGCCAATGATGAAAACCTTGCGTCGAACACGAAGAACCTGCCATTGAGGCATGCAGGCTCCAAGGTACCGGAAGGGGGTCTCTAGGTCACTTTCCTGGATAATGAGCTGAAGTCGACAGGAAGTGATCTTTATCGAGGGTGGGCCATAATGTTTCCCACATCATCGACATGAGACGGAAAGAGACAATATGTTTTGTGTGAAATATCAGAGGGAGGTTATACTTACAGAGGCCAACTTCTCTTGAACATATCGGCGACACAATGACAGATTTGGAAGTATTTGAGGTCAAGTGATCAGAGGCCGTGATGACAAGGCAACGAGCAAATGAATGGTCAAATAGAATAACCCAAACCCATGGAAGCAAGTGTGAAATGAGATGAGATGTCCCCACCCATACACGAATGCAAACAGTGCCATGTTCAAGAGCGACATACTGCCGATGACGACGATTACGATTCCTTTATTTCCCCCACCATTTCTGGCGAGTACCTCGGTTAGTTTTGGATGACAAGCTTGACGGGGATAACATATGCTTGAGGAGCGTCATTTCGACGGATTCCGATGTCATTAAGTTTTAACGAGTCTGACAAAGGAAGAACTCGACGTCTTTTCATGTTTAGAGAGTTTGAAAAGACAGCGGAAAAGAAAACTCCAGGGGGGTGCTTTTTCGTGAAGTTGTGTCTCTCGAGCCCGAAAAAGTATAAAACGATGCTCGAAAGAACCGCCCGATCATTACGACCGAGGAGTACTTTTCGTAAATAGTGATTTCGACCCGAAAAAGTAAAAAAGAGGTCAAAATCACATCGTTTTAGAGCCAATCACGAGTGCGAAATGACAAACACCCGACGATCTTTGTTAATTTAAACGGTTGAAAAAAGAGCTTTAAAAGCGACCGCCTCTCGTTCCTTTTGGCAAGCTGAAAGGAGGCTCGGCTATATTTTCTTGTTTTATGTCGGAAAAGAGCTTAAAGATGAGATTTTTTGGGACCAAGTGTATACAGGACCATGATGACTCTGCTGGCTTCGAGAACCTGCACAAGAAAACCACCCGCGTAAACCCGTTCGATATGTTAAAAAACATAGTAAAACATGCATAAAGGCATAATATGGTGACATTAGCACTAAACTCATGGCAAAAACATGGCAAAAAACCCACATTCATAAAAGCCATAGTCAATTTAGGAATTTTTTACCATAAATAGGGGGGTAAAAGTCATTTTTACCATTTTACCATCTTGAGCTTTGGAGAACGTTGTGGAACTACAAAGTTGACGGAGCGAATTCTTCATCGTGCGGATGCCATCCTTCCGACAGCTGATTCCAGGTAGGTCCCTCTTGCCCTGCGCTTCATTTTAAGTCTATTTTTGAGCATTTTCACCGTGGGATTTGGCCATTTGGCCAAATTCTTTAAGCATTGGTGTGCTCTCGGTTAGCGCGGATTCGCCCATCGGGTCCCCGCTGATCGATTTTATCAACACACACCACTTTCCGGGTCAGCACGGAAAATCCGTGTGCTTTCGCGCTGACCCAAAGAAAATACAAAGGGCTGCCATTATCAGCGCGACTGTTTTAAAAACAGTCGCGCTGGCGCCGCGAAATTCTATTTTTATGATTTTGAATGGATAATTTGCAAATGATGGCAGCCTATTGCTTTTGGGTGATCATGCAGGACACAATGGCCTTTGTGTGGCAAGAGAGGGCCCACGATAATGAAGATATTGCCGCTTTTGCTGATGCCAGATGCTGAAATGCAATGCGAGCATACAGTTTGCTAAAATTCTTTCTCACTCCATGCTTGAGGGCACAGACAGACCTCTTAGAGCTCTTGATCAGGGCTTGGAACCCAATGGATGGGAAATTCAGGATCCGTGGCCGCGACATTGATTTCAATTCCACGGATATCTATTTTTTGACTGGATTGTCACGCAGGGGTGTGATGCCCATTCTGGAGGGGCAACGACCCAGCGGCGAGACGCTTGATCAGCTGATGGCTGGAGTGTGCCCACAAGCGCACAAAACATGGAGTGGGAAAGTAAGCATTCCATCAGTGGGTGCTGGTGACATGGTCCTTCGTACTATACTCTTCCTAGTTACGCGGGCAGCAGGTAGTCTGGCCAATCATGAGGCCTCAAAGGCCAACCTATTGCTAGCTCTCGAGTGTTTACAGCCCACAGTTTTCAACTGGGCAGCAGCTGTGACAACTAGCATGAAGAGACAATTGAGTAACTGCTGACGTGGAGAGTCGAAGTAGTTTGGCTACGGATCGCTCCTACTCCTACTCATGTTCGAGCGGGTGCCGGCCCTTCGGCTGCAGACCATGGCGGTGGATCCACTTAACAGTCCACGGGAGACGAGGGCCACCAAGTGGGCCCGGGTCATGCCACGTGGAGGTGGCGACCGCTCAGTGTCGTGGGGTGTTTTCTTTCGAGAGTGGCTAGATTGCCAGGTTATCTTTGTCAAGGATTGGCCATACGCCGGTATCGATTTCCGCGGCAATCTCGACCTGCCACTGTCTGTGGGAGAGCAGTGGGACGATGGAGGTAAAACACTTGATCTCTTTTTGATTTTTTATCTTTTGTAATGTTTTTGAATTTTTTCATGTGCATATCTTAATAAATGCTATGCTGTGCAGATGTGGGACCTGTGAGACCCCTTGGCCTGGCCCTGGAGGCACGGAGAGAGGGGCAAGGCGCTGCCATCTTGGCCTTGGCTCCTCCAGCAAGTGACATGACAGAGACTGTGGTACACAACCTTTAGGGCTTACTGGCAGGAGTCCCAAATTACCAGGGGATCGAGGAGGTCCCCTTAACTGCACAGATTCATACAGTGGGTGTGGAACCCAGGATGCACCGCCTTTTGAGGCAGGTGGCACGAGCGGTGGCGTGCTACAGAGAGCATAACCTAGCGTAGTAGACGCCTAAGTTTTATTTTCCACTGTTGTTTTTGAGAGACATATGTCTCAGATGTATTGAGGACATCATCTCTACTTTAGACATGTACATTTATTTTTTGAGCGCCTTAGTGCGCCACATGATATATATATATATATATATATATATATATATACCGATTTGGATGGATCTTTTACATGTGATGATGTTTTGATATGTTATGCAAATGTCTAATACAAATGTGATCTAATGTATCAGTTGCACAACATACAATCCACACACTTTTATATTTTTGGAAAGCTTAAAAGCACGCACACACATGCAAACTATGCTTGGAAAATAATTTATTTTCATATCCTTATGTTTATTCCTAGATGGATCTTTTCTTCACGTGATTATGCGTTTTATATGCTATGCGACTGTTCGACACACATGTAATCTGATGTATCTACTGCATAACAAACGACCCATTGGAATGTATTCACACACACGCATATATTTCATTTTTACGAAAGCTTGAAAACACACATGGAAATAACGTATGCAAAATATGCTTTATGAGAGATGAAACGGGCATGCCCCCCAGCATCCTGTCTCAATTCGAGGTACATGCCCCCCAAGCTTCAGTCCATTAAAAATGGGTTGAAGGTTGACATAATGGTTATGCGCTAGAAATGCACGAGCTCATGTTTCATTGTTTTAACGAGGTTTACGTAATGGTTATGAACTATCCTCGAATACAAGCCGTTTCATTATTTTAACGAGGTTGATGCATTAGAAAAACTATCCTCGAGACTCCTTGTTTCATTTTTTAGGGAGCTTGACAGAGGGAAATGAACTATGCTCCGCCCAAACTTCATCATAATGAACAGGAAGTCGGGGCTTCCAAGAGTGGCACTCCCGATGGGAGGTCAATGTCTTGGAAGTCAGGACCCAATGCCCCCAGGACACTAT
>APFE030545088.1:0-12888 GCA_000404065.3 Pinus taeda | reverse complement strand
CATTGTTTTGAATTTTTTTTGTTAAATCAGAAAAAGTTAAAAACCAATATTAATGGAGATATTGGTATTTTTTACTAAATTTTGTGAAGTTACTAAATGTAGCTTTAACCATTCACCTTAAGATGTTTTTAGAATATAATTTCCTAAGTCTATTTAATATCTTTATTATCATAAAAACCTACCTATATCCATCTTAACTCCATATCTACCAGAATTAAGATGGATCTAAGATGATAGAATTTCCCCTTTAAATAGTCTATGCTCACATGAATACCATGGTATTACCATGGCTCAATACCATGGGTTATCATAAACCAAAATTACTATTAGTAATTTATAAAAATTAATAAAATTAATAATTGATTTTTATTTTATTTTTTATTTTAACCAAGTTAAAATGTGTAACATACATTAAATTACAACATCCATTTTTACTCTTGATCCACCAAGCCCCGAGAGGGATCAAATATTTTTTCACTCTATGCTACTTTGCATATCACGATATTCGATCCCTCTCGGGGCTTAGTAGATCTAGATTGAAGATGGATCTATGCTGGTTTAATTCCCCCATTTAAATAGGCTACATTCCACGTGAATACCATGGGTCAATACCATGTGCCATTTTTATTTTTATTAATACTAATATTAAGGTTAATAATGTTTGTTTTCATGGTATTAATAATAATCTAGTCCATGGTATTTGGCCCATAGTATTTTTCCCATAGGTTTCACCTAAATATAACTCATTTTTGAGTGTTCATAACTAGCATTTGCACCAAATGTTGCAAAGTAAACGCCGTAAGGCATAAAGTGCGGAAATCCATTATCCATGTAGTGTGTGCATTATTCAACAAGGTGGATCTCTCTAAATTTGTTGCAAACATTTATGTTGTTGCATTGCTAATTTATTAGAATCTACTACTACCTCCTCTTCTTGGAATATTAAATTTCTTATTAAGATCCCTCTGGTTATTGGCATCACATTTACGTTTCGTAAGGTTAATTTCAAAAGAAAAGCAACACCTCACTAATAAGACAATGATCAAAATAAAAGTAATGTAACAATCTATATCATTATGTCTATAAATGGATAAGTTGAGAGGTGACATGCATTTTTGACAAACTTAGCCTAACAACTAATAAATCGATATCTATTAAAAACATAAGTATAGAAGTGTCATACAATTCTACAAACTTCGCAAATTAATTAATAAATCTAAATCCTTATTATGATCCTGCCATCCTTTCATTCATATGTGAACAACATCAATTTAAGCAGTCACAATTAACTCATATATATTGATAACTCTGGTAAAGTGTATATTATTTTGAACAAAGTTGTATAATTAGCATTTTTTACCTAATATTAATTTAATTATTGAATTTTAAAAAATATGAATTAGTTTTTACATTTAAGCAAGAGCATAATTATTATTTTTTATTGTTTAATTTAATTATTCAATTTTGAAAAGTATGAACTAGTTTTCATATTATTGTTCTTTATTGTTAATTTAATTATTGAATTTTGAAAAATATAAACTACTTCTCACATTTGATGATGATGGTGCTTAACGTTCACTAAAAACCACAAAGTAACTACTTTTGTTTAATTCAAATATAATTAAATTATAATAAAAAACAATAAAAACACCCTTTAATTAATAAAAATACAAGTAAAATAACAAAATAATTATATGTTTTTTTTTTTCCATTGGCAAGTCATAAAATGCCAGTAACTACCTAAATAAATCACAACTAATATGGCATCAGTTCAAGGATTTCCACACATCTTCACCAGTGAAAAACCAATATATTGTAAGGACAACATTGGTCGGGTCTAGTACTTCTCGAAATGTAGGTTGTAACTAATGATTCCTGGGGAGTAAGTGCCCTAAATCATACAACAAATGGCTAAAGGGGATGCAGAAAACATAGGGCTCTGTCAACTCACAGAGTCTAACCTTCCTGCAGTTCCATAGCCTATGGGAGAAAGAACTGTGCTAAAGAAGCAACATTTACGTTTCATATATCTGCTGAAGAGCGGTTTGATTGTACAGATCTATTACTTATACAAATACAAGTATCACAAATTCCTCTTCTCATCAACAACACAAGGCAATGATTTACTGAAGAACCCCTTCCTTTTTAATTATTTTTTTATTTTTTATTTTTTTGGATTTTTTAGTGGGAATAACATTTCCCCCTAATTACTGGCTGTTTCCTTTCTAGGAATGTTTTTAGATAGAAACAATCGGGGGAACACGTTGTCTCTAGACTCTGATAATTCAACTTTATAGTATTATACTTAGGGCTTGTGACTGAGGAAAGATGCATTTGTCCACTTTAAATTTCTCACACAACATGGGACCCAAGATCAAATCTTATGTTAGTGATCACGCCAAGTAGATGCAATGCAAAATAGTTTAATTTGGTTATTTATAAAGGCATGGTATGAATTAAGAATCACAAAAGTACCAATTAACCAATGGCAACAATATAACAGCTGAATTGACTCCCAACCAATTTCACATCATCTTTTAGATCATTAAAAAACACACATCGAAGCATTAACGCAAATAACGTTTTAGGGAATATATTGCCAAGGGTCCAAATAGAAACTCATTGGAAATACCAGGGGAAATATTGAAAATTATCCGAAAATATCAACAAGAATAAACTTGGAACTGAGGAATTCTTAATATATCATTGACAACCTGAAAATCTTGGGAGAAACTGGAAATATCAGGAGAAATATATAGTGAGTCTGAAGCAACAACAAGGTCTCTACTCTGTTTTTTTCTCTTTACCAATCAGAGATATTTGCACCACTGCATTGAAGAAGCCACAATAAAATTATATATATTGCCAAATCAATTAATAACTTGTTTTCCTTCCAGATTTAAAAACCAAGTTATGTCCAGAGAGAGAGATATGATAAGATAATTTTATTGATGTCTAACAAATAACAACAAATAGGTCAATGGGACTGCTAAATACATCCGTGAGAATACAAAGTACAAGCACTAAAGGAGTTCCTGGAAAATCATGATGAAAGCATATCTATAATATGCTAAGAATCCAAAACCTAAATCTTGACTCCTAAGAGCATGGAGAAGTGAAACAAAGCAATGATGCACATACATGCAAATGCAGCAGAGAAAATTTTCACATCTATTCATCTACTATAATCAACAAAGAGAACTTGATGCAACATCCGTGCAAGGACTCCCACGTTTGTATTGGTGTGTTCTCATGCTTCCTGTCACCTGAATTGTAACTGATGAGTGCTAAGGAGGATGTGCACTAGATCACACAAATGCCTAGATGGGACCAAACACTGCAGTTACCAGGCTCAGCTCACAAAAAACTTGGCAGAGGCAAAAAAGTGAGTTCAAATCAGGTAAGCTAAAACTTGAGGAGAGATGAGCAGAAATCAGGGAAAAACAGAGAAGAAAATGAAGCAAAGAAACTCAGTCTCTCAGATATATAAAAGAAGGTGGCGAGTTTTCTGACAGGTCCACAGGTCAAAAATTGTTGACCCATGAACAACCCACAAAATACTCATAGGTCAAGTTATTCATAGCAAGTTAAACTTGTTGACATCAAGTTTGACTTACCATCAATTTGAATCCATGTGTTTCAGCAGGCAACCCGACTTTCACCCCCATGGGTGGGTCAAACCCAGCAGGTCTGGAAACCCTAACACCCACAATTTGGGACCCTATCACCTAATAGGAGCCAAACCTTCCTATGGTTCCACGCCTTAGGGAAAAGGAACACTGCTAAGGAAGAAGCATTTATGTATGTTTCAGATATCTGTTATAGTGTTGCACTACTTGGACTCAGCAAAAAAACAGCAAGGGTTTGAAATCATTAACTGGGTAAAAGCTCAGCAAAAAGTCACTGTGCAATGAAAATGAGAAAATCCGCCGTTTAAGTTACTTTTTTGTAGCAACTGCTGAATTTTTGAAAAAATGGGAAAAAAATGCCTGAATCACAATCTGTGCTACTAAATCATTTCAGACAGAACCCATCAACTAATCTGTGACTTCCGCAACACTGAACTATAGAATAGCATCTTATTTGCATCAAATTCAAGTTTCTTTAGCAGCAATCAGAATTGATCAGAATTGTATGAACAATTATCACAACATTAGAAACGAGACTCTTTATAACTGTGCGAGTACTAGCGAGTTGATTCCACTCTCCAAGCTAGTGAGCAGAGTCAAACCTTTGCCAAAACTCCTGGTCAGAGTTGGTCAGGCTCAGTTTTGGTAAATAAGTTTAAGTTCTACTGGGCTTATATTCCTCATATTTTTTAGTGTGTGTTTCCTGACATTTTTAATAAGACAATTTTTGCCATGTCACCAAGTTGACTCTCCACATTGGATTTGCCAAGTTTTTGCTTAAGTCTGGTTCATGTGACTTTGATCAGGATTTTCTCTTCTGTTGAATAGTATAAGGTAATCATCCAGATGCATCGTCAATGAAAATTTACCCAAATTGAATAACAAATATAAGATATTTCTCTATATTAACCTTAAAAAGAGAAAATAATTATTCTCTATAAAGAAGCAACATTTACGTTTCATATATTTGCTGAAGGGCGGTTTAATTGTACAGATCTATTACTTATACAAATACAAGTATCACAAATTTCTCCTCTGATCAACAACACAGGGCGATGATTTACTGAAGAACCCCTTCCTTTTTAATTATTTTTTTATTTTTATTTTTTTGGATTTTTGGTGGGAATAGCATTTCCCCCTAATTACTGGTTGTTTCCTTTCTAGGAATGTTTTTAGATAGAAACAATCGGGGGAACACGTTGTCTCTAGACTCTGATAATTCAACTTTATAGTATCCTACTTAGGGCTTGTGACTGAGGAAAGATGCATTTGTCCATTTTAAATTTCTCACACAACATGGGACCCAAGTTCAAATCTTATGTTAGTGATCACGCCAAGTAGATGCAATGCAAAATAGTTGAATTTGGTTATTTATGAATGCATAGTATGAATTAAGAATCACAAAAGTACCAGTTAACCAATGGAAACAATATAACAACTGAATTCACTCCCAACCAATTTCACATCATCTTGTAGATCATTAAAAAACACACATCGAAGCATTAACGCAAATGACATTTCAGGGAATATATTGCCAAGGGTCCAAATAGAAACTCATTGGAAATATCAGGGGAAATATTGAAAATTATCCGAAAATATCAGCAAGAATAAACTTGGAACTGAGGAATTCTTAATATATCATTGACAACCTGAAAATATTAGGAGAAACTGGAAATATCAGGAGAAATATATAGTGAGTACTGAGCAACAGCAAGGTCTCTAATCTGTTTTTTCTCTTTACCAATCAGAGATATTTGCACCACATTGAAGAAGCCACAATAAAATTATATATATTGCCAAATCAATTAATAACCTGTTTTCCTTCCAGATTTGAAAACCAAGTTATGTCCAGATGGAAAGATATGATAAGATAATTTTATTGATGTCCAACAAATAACAACAAATAGGTCAATGGGACTGCTAAATGCATCCGTGAGAATACAAAGTACAAGTACTAAAGGAGCTCCTGGAAAATCATGATGAAAGCATATCTATAATATGCTGAGAATCCAAAACCTAAATCCTGACTCCTAACAGCATGGAGAAGTGAAACAAAGCAATGATGCACATACATGCAAATGCAGCAGAGAAAATTTCCACATCTATTCATCTACTATAATCAACAAAGAGAACTTGATGCAGCATCCGTGCAAGGACTCCCACGTTTGTATTGGTGTGTTCTCATGCTTCCTGTCACCTGAATTGTAACTGATGAGTGCTAAGGAGGATGTGCACTAGATCACACAAATGCCTAGATGGGACCAAACACTGCAGTTACCAGGCTCAGCTCACAAAAAACTTGGCAGAGGCAAAAAAGTGAGTTCATATCAGGTAAGCTAAAACTTGAGGAGAGATGAGCAGAAATCAGGGAAAAACAGAGAAGAAAATGAAGCAAAGAAACTCAGTCTCTCAGATATATAAAAGAAGGTGGCGAGTTTTCTGACAGGTCCACAGGTCAAAAATTGATGACCCATGAACAACCCACAAAGTACTCATAGGTCAAGTTATTCATAGCAAGTTAAACTTGTTGACATCAAGTTTGACTTACCATCAATTTGAATCCATGTGTTTCAGCAGGCAACCCGACTTTCACCCCCATGGGTGGGTCAAACCCAGCAGGTCTGGAAACCCTAACACCCACAATTTGGGACCCTATCACCTAATAGGAGCCAAACCTTCCTATGGTTCCACGCCTTAGGGAAAAGGAACACTGCTAAGGAAGAAGCATTTATGTATGTTTCAGATATCTGTTATAGTGTTGCACTACTTGGACTCAGCAAAAAAACAGCAAGGGTTTGAAATCATTAACTGGGTAAAAGCTCAGCAAAAAGTCACTGTGCAATGAAAATGAGAAAATCTGCCTTTTAAGTTACTTTTCTGCAGCAGCTGCTGAATTTTTGAAAAAATGGGAAAAAAATGCCTGAATCACAATCTGTGCTACTAAATCATTTCAGACAGAAACCATCAACTAATCTGTGACTGCCGCAACACTGAACTGTAGAATAGCATCTTATTTGCATTAGATTCAAGTTTCTTCAGCAGCAATCAGAATTGATCAGAATTGTATGAACAATTATCACAACATTAGAAACATTAGAATTGATCAGAATTGTATTAAAAATAAGATTATATGAGTAAAAAAATTCGAGCAATATCCCTAAGAATTCGAACAATCAATGTCAAGTTATACAACAAAAGGCTTGGGCTAAGTATGTGGGATGCCAGAAAATGAATAAAAATACAAGTTGATCAATCAATATAACGTTATTACAAATTATATCACATTCCTACACAAATCAGAAGCATCCTCAAGCAAGCCTAATTATAGGCATTTCCGAGTAAATACCTGAAAAATGTCATGGATTGCTGAACATCTCTCTTAAATTATATCTTTTTTGGTACTTGTTTCCCAACATCACTTTTTTTTACAGTGAAATTACAGGAATCCAAAAAGGGAGCACATTTGTGTTCAGATCAAAAATTCATTGCTTATATAGAATCATCAGCGAATATATGGAAAGTCTGGAGGGATAACTAAGAACCTAAAAATACTAACACCAAAATACAATTATTTAGCCTGGATGAACTACAACTGACCATAAGATCATTACAATTGTATTATAAAGTTCAAAAAAATGCAGAAAGAAAGCATATAAGCATTAGATATATATATAGAATCTCATTCCAAGTTGAAATCTTTACACAGTATTAAACTGGGTAACGTCACTATTAAAGAAATCCCATCTCAAATCACTAACTTATAGTGTACACACTCCTTACTCATATAGTACCATCAATATGCCTGCAGGAATACAGCCAAGAATGTTTTGATATATCCCAGTTATCTTTGTTTGGCTTTTGTAAAGAAATACTCCCATTATGCCTTGAATCTGCAAGGCCAGCTAAGATAAGAACCAGAAGCTTAGCTGAAAATTCATGCTCTTTTGCTTCTACTATAGATTTGTTTTCTCCCTTAAACACAGTTCTCTAGTAAGTGGTTTCCTCAAAGACTCAAATGCAATCCAGTTGACCACGTCTCCAATCACCAGATCAATAGCTCCTCACAGCCACCAACCAAGAAGCTAATCAACAGTTGAGCACTGCGGCTTTTGAACTCAAAATTTTACTCTCCAACACGAACACTAATATTGTTTCTGCGAACTTTAACTTTGCCTGGTTGATGAGATTTCCTCAGATTCTCTCCAGCATCATCATAGCTTTTGAGAGACTGAATTTCACAAGCATCCATTTGGGCTTGTTCCATGAGTCTATTCTCCCAAAGCTTTGCAGCCATCTAGCATTCTAACCAGCTCCAACCCCAGCTATTTTTGACTGGTTCAATTCTAGCATAATTCATGTTTGTTTTCGAATTGCTTCTCCATTACTGAAAAGAGATTCAACACCCATAAAAGTTACTAGTATATAAATTTCAAAATGTCAACCTGGCATCTACATCTAAGGTCTTGTGCAGAGGATTCTACCACAGCATTTAAAATCTGCCAGAAATAGAGTGTTCAATCAAGGACTTATACAAATGAATATGATATGGTAAATTTTCACAATGGGAAGCTACTTAAATGTTCAAAATCATACAGCAACTCTTACATGAATGTAGATCCAGAAATATCTCTGCAAGCATTCTGTCCACTTAAAACTACAGAAATAAAATTACCAGAAGAGCATAAAAATATGTCAATTTTCATGAAATGCATAGGAAGACAAATAATAGCATAGAATCCATCATTCAAAGCGGCAGAAGTGAAAGAAACGATTAACTCACTCGTGTAGTTCCTTTCTTGTTCATATGGTAGCTTCGACCATCTTTATTCTCTCCATGCCAGTAGAAGGTCTGAGTCTCTTCAACATAAATTATTCCTCTGCCATGTGCCTGTATGGACCTGCTGTCTGTGTCACACCATTCTCTGCCAGGATAAAAGTGGTACTTTCTGCTATCTTCAGTCTTCAAAGGGTTCACTGCAAGATTTTTCTCTGGAAAGTAAAGGGATGTTCTTTGAGATGTGACATCAAGAAAATCATCTACTGGGGTATGTCTCCTTCCCCTGTGTTTTCCTGCTGGGGAGATAATTTAAGAGTTCTCCCATTGAGATAATTTTTCATGGATGCCTCCCATATAATTTAAGGGTTCTCCCATTGAGATTTCCGCAAATGGGTGGGCTCTCAAACACTCTGCCATTAAAAGACAAGCAAACCATTTATATTAAAAATAAGATTATATGAGTCAAAAAAATTCGAACAATATCCCTAAGAATTTGAACAATCAATGTCAAGTTATGCAACGAAAGGCTTGGGCTAAGTATGTGGGATGCCAGAAAATGAATAAAAATACAAGTTGATCCATCAATATAACGTTATTACAAATAAACAAATCATATCACATTCCTACACAAATCAGAAGCATCCTCAAGCAAGCCTAATTATAGGCATTTCTGAGTAAATACCTGAAAAATGTCATGGATTGCTGAACATCTCTCTTAAATTATATCTTTTTTGGTACTTGTTTCTCAATATCACTTTTTTTTTACAGTGAAATTACAGGAATCCGAAAAGGGAGCACATTTGTGTTCAGATCAAAAATTCAGCTTATATAGAAGCATCAGCTAATATATGGAAAGACTGGAGGGATAACTAAGAACCTAAAAATGCTAACACCAAAATACAAACATTCAGCCTGGATGAACTACAACTGATGATAAGATCATTACAATTGTATTATAAAGTTCAAAAAAATGCAGAAAGAAAACATATAAGCATTAGATATATATATATAGAATCTCATTCCAAGTTGAAATCTTTACACAGTATTAAACTGGGCAAGAAGCCCAATAACGTCACTACTAAAGAAATCCCATCTCAAATCACTAACTTAAAGTGTACACACTCCTTACTCATATAGTACCATCAATATGCCCGCAGGAATACAGCCACTTAATACAGCCACTTACTCATATAGTACCATCAATATGCCTGCAGGAATACAGCCAAGAATGTTTTGATATATCCCAGTTATCTTTGTTTGGCTTCTGTAAAGAAATACTCCTATTATGCCTTGAATCTGCAAGGCCAGCTAAGATAACAACCAGAAGCTTAGCTGAAAATTCATGCTCTTTTGCTTCTGCTATAGATTTGTTTTTTCCCTTAAACACAGTTCTCTAGTAAGTGGCTCCTCAAAGACTCAAATGCAATCCAGCTGACCATGTCTCCAATCACCAGATCAAACCAAACTTTTAGCTCCTCACAACCACCAACCAAGAAGCTAATCAACAGTTGAGCACTGCGGCTTTTGAACTCAAAATTTTACTCTCCAACACGAACACTAATATTGTTTCTGCGAACTTTAACTTTGCCTGGTTGATGAGATTTCCTCAGATTCTCTCCAGCATCATCATAGCTTTTGAGAGACTGAATTTCACAAGCATCCATTTGGGCTTGTTCCATGAGTCTATTCTCCCAAAGCTTTGCAGCCATCCAGCGTTCTAACCAGCTCCAAACCCATCTATTTTTGTCTGGTTCAATTCTAGCATAATTCATGTTTGTTTTTGAATTGCTTCTCCATTGCTGAAAAGAGATTCAACACCCATAAAAGTTACTAGTATATAAATTTCAAAATGTCAACCTGGCATCTACATCTAAGGTCTTGTGCAGAGGATTCTACCACAGCATTTAAAATCTGCCAAAAATAGAGTGTTCAATCAAGCACTTATACAAATGAATATGATATGGTAAATTTTCACAATGGGAAGCTAACTTAAATGTTCAAAATCATACAGCAACTCTTACATGAATGTAGATCCAGAAATATCTCTGCAAGCATTCTGTCGACTTAAAACTACAGAAATAAAATTACCAGAAGAGCATAAAAATATGTCCATTTTCATGAAATGCATAGGAAGACAAATAATAGCATAGAATCCATCATTCAAAGCGGCAGAAGTGAAAGAAACGATTAACTCACTCGTGTAGTTCCTTTCTTGTTCATATGGTAGCTTCGACCATCTTTATTCTCTCCATGCCAGTAGAAGGTCTGAGTCTCTTCAACATAAATTATTCCTCTGCCATGTGCCTGTATGGACTTGCTGTCTGTGTCACACCATTCTCTGCCAGGATAAAAGTGGTACTTTCTGCTATCTTCAGTCTTCAAAGGGTTCACTGCAAGATTTTTCTCTGGAAAGTAAAGGGATCTTCTTTGAGATGTGACATCAAGAAAATCATCTACTGGGGTATGTCTCCTTCCCCTGTGTTTTCCTGCTGGGGAGATAAATTTTTTGCCTCTTTGTTTGACTTCAAAACCCCTATCCTCTATATCTTCATGTTTTCTGTACATGGAAAGGCGATATTGTTGCACCTGAGAATCTACTTTGTTAGAATTTGATGGAGTTAAGGTGTTGTAGGCATGAATCAATAGTATCCATGCGGCCAAACTCCAGATTATAGCAGACTTGGAACACCTGCTTCATGCATTACAACTTAAAGCAGTTGATTTCCCATGTTTGTGTACCATCTTTCTTGTTGCTTTGATTCGCCCAGATAATACTGCAGAAAATACGTTGCAAAAGCTTGTTGATCTTAAACCATGTTTAATTGTTAATCAGATTTATATTTTTTATAATATACACCAATTGCAGTGATGGAAACAGCCACATTGCTAACTGCCAATTGCCGTGATGGAAATAGGTACATTGCTAACTCTTGGTTTGCTCAACCTGCTCCAGTTTTTAAAACATTGATTTAGCCAAGACACAATCACATTGATACTGGACCCGCCTTAGAAGCCTACAAGATCCACTCATGTTCTATCTCCACTTCTGCATAGTAATATTTTCTAGAGCATGGGAAAAAGAATATCATCCTCTGAGAATTTTCAAAGTAAAGTATTTAGGTTAGAGTTTGAGGCAAAAACGTGAAAAGCTTATTTGTTAGGACCCTGTTTCCTGCATTCAGCATTGAGAGTGGGTTTCATATCATCCATGGCTAAGGTGAATTGCAATATCCTATTATTGGGTGTTATGTACTGCATCAGAAGGATATCTGTGATAATGACATTTCAGATACTTGGTTTCTACTAGGGATACGCAAGGTTGAAATGTGTGGAATAAATCAGCTTAAGCAATTGACATTTGGCAGTGGCAGTCGATAATCCTAAATATCAAAGGAGAAACACAGAGTACACTGGAGCTGCATAAGGTCGTAAGATAACAGCATCCCATCAATAATATTAAAACACAGTCTAATCATTTGTTTGGACTCTATTGGAAATGGAAAAGAAGACACCTGTTGATAGACCGTATAAGAATATCATGAAATCATCAAGAGGTGAAATTATTCCATTCATAATATTCATCTAGTGACCATGTAGAGATACATCCCATTGAATCTAGGCTCAATTTCTAAATTCTCAAGATCAGATAAAGAATTTATGTTTCAATATCGATCGCAATATCAACCAATAAGGAGAAAACATCCTCACCAGACCTACTCTGTCCATCAACAAAGAAGAAAAAGAAACCATAGATTCTGGTCCCCTGTACCCTAGTTCAATCAAATGATTGGATGAGAAGCATAAAGCCAACATTGCAAGCGCATATTGATAACAGTGTGAATGACCCTTCTAACCATTTGTGCCAAAATCATCAAAACCCACTTGACAGGAATTAAAATATCACATAAGGATTAAGGATTTACCTTGGCTGAACCAATAGAAGCACCAGCTAATGCCAAGATTTCTGAAGCATTTCCTCGTATAACTGTGGGTTTAAGATCAACAAGCTCCAGACATCTATTCATTCTGTACTTAAAAGCCCCTGCAGCCGCTGGATCCAATACCCAAGGATTCTGAGCCTCTGCAGCCTTAGCTGCAGCAGCCTTCATTGAAACAGTCCAATCAGGGGCCAGAGTCGCAATATTGATGCACAAGCCCTTAGCATGAGGAGTAAAATATGGCATGAACCATGGCCGGAGAAGCCCCTGCTGCCAGAAGGCTATTAGCCATTATGTCGACGGACATTATGCAATCTCTTCCGATGGAGGAAATCTGAACCCGAAAGATCCATTGAAAACTTTGCCTGCAAAACCCTCACTGGAGATAAAAGCTCGTCAAGCGCCAAGCTCCTCGAGTCGGATGTCCAGAGACGCTGCCTGCTCAGGGCGATTTGAAGCAGCCAGAAAAACTGTGCGGCGATTTGAAGCAGCCAGAAAAACTGTGCGGAAAGAATATAAGAAACTAACCTAAACTACATCCAAC
>APFE030545085.1:1586-38547 GCA_000404065.3 Pinus taeda | reverse complement strand
AATTTTCATAAATCTAAATTTTGTTATGGACAGATAGAGTACATTATGCCTTATTCTATCAATGATATTTTGTTTCAATCTCTTTTATTCTAATTGTTTGTTTCCTCAGGCTTGTCCTTGTAATTACATCAGCCATTACTTGGTCTTGTAAAGACAAAATAAGGTCTTCTCTGTGTGCTAGTTTTTTTAAATATGCTCGTTTGTCGTAGGTAGAGCCTCTGCTGCCAGCAGGCGTCCATAGCCTCGACAAGGTTACCTGTTACCCAACAATAATCCTTTATCCTGCTTAAGGTGATCTATAACTTTCAAAGAAAAACCCACATTGACACTTTTTCTTTGATTTTCTTTTTTATTCTTAAAGAACAATGTCTTGGTTTGGTAGCCAAATTATGACACAGTCATTCACTTGATTTATACCCTTGCTGAACAAGCTGGATCGTGATGAGACCCCTTGTCTTTTGATTTCAACAATCTTGAGTTATTGCCCTGTTTTGATGGACAGTATTGGCAAAGTCAGCAAGTTATAATATCTGTGATCATGATAAGTCGGCTTGTGATGAGACCTCTTATTCTTTAAGATAAAGTGTATTCATGGATTGTCCCTCTGAATGCTGCGATTTTCTCTAGCAGGGAGGAAGTCATTGTTTTCCTTAAGAAAGCTCTGGACGACAATAATAGAGTTTGAAAATAGCTGTTTTACAAAGAATCTTTATTTTGTTATTGATACCTTTCATTGCACTGATATAAAACAATTTCTTTACTAAAGGTTGCTTTCGTCAAATTTTGGAAGTTGAAACTAGTATCATATCTAGGCTAAAGTTTTTTAACTATATCTATCAATAATAAAGATCATATTCTAAAAAGAAATTTTGCCATTTATACAAGTGGAAAGCTCAAAAATCTTAAAGAGAATTGGTGTCTTTTCCGTGAATACCTATAGTAACCATTTACAACTGGTTTTATTTATGAAAAAAAAAATCAAACTATTCTACAAAATCGAAGAATAATCTTCTATGGAAAATATATTTTAAGGATTTGTCCATTAACAGGCAAATGATCCCTTCTACCTGCTAAATCCTGTAAGATAAACGTTGATGGACCTATGACTTCAACAATCTGAAAAGGACCAAGCCACATCTTTTGAAATTTCGTATCTTTGCCTTTTTCTTCATGTGCCTTATCCCATTTTAAAACTAAATCTCCCATTTGAAAAAAAATTCTGGTCATTATGTTTGAATCAAAAGAGGATTTTATTAGCGCATGATGATGAGCATGGGTTTTCTTAGCTTGTTCTCGTTGTTCTTCTAATTTAATTATTTCCAATTGTCTTAGTTGTATGGAGGAAGTAGGTACTTCATCAATGTATTGTATTAAAGACAAGGAGGGAATGACTAAGTGAGTTGGAGGAACCACTTCTTTCCCATAAACTAAATTAAAGGGAGAAGTGTCGATCGAAGCTTTTTTCGTTATTCTATCTACCCATAAAGCATTTACCAAAGCTTTATGCCAATTCTTTTGGTTCTGGTCAACTGTTCTTTTAATAATCCTGATTAGGTTTTTATTTGTCAACTCAGCTAACCCATTACCTTGTGGATAGTAATTGGCCGAATATTTTAGTTTGAACCCTCTTTTAAGTGCAAATTCAGTCATTGTATTTCCAGAAAAGTATGATGCATTATCAAACATTAAAGCCGATGGAAATCCAAACCTAGTGATTATAAATTGATCTATGAATTCAATAATATTTTCAGAATTGGCTGCTTTGAGAGGAATTGCTTCTACCCATTTAGTAAAATAATCTGTTGCCGTGAGGATGTATCTATGCTTCTTAGAAGAGTGAGGAACAATCTCACCTATTATGTCCAAGCCCCACTGAGTGAATGGTTGTTCGATGTTTACCGATTGTAGTGGCAGGGACGGGTTCTTTTGTCTTCCAGCAGTAGTTTGGCAGACTTGACATTTCCTCACGTAACTGTGTGAGTCTTTGAACAACGTAGGCCAGTAATATCCTGCACGTAAGATTTTATGTGCAGTAGCGTCTCCAGCATAGTGTCCGCCTGCTGGTCCGTCGTGGAGTTCCTGCAAAACTTTTTCAGCTTCAGTTTTTTCAAGACATCTAAGAAGAACAGAACCATAATTCTTTCTAAAAAGAATATCATTTATGAACTGATATTGTTTAGCTTTCAACCTTAGAGCTCTTTTCTTAGTGTGGTCCAGGTGTGATGGAGCATACTCGTTCTTAAGAAAATAAATGATGTCAGCATATAATGATTCTGCATCGTTTAGGCTTACCTCACACATTTGTACCTCTTCAGATGAATTTTCGGAAATTTGTGATGCTCCAGCTAACATTTTGCAGAAGCCTTGACCTCTTACTATGTTTGCTGGTTTGATTTCAAGGTCGTATTCCTGTAAAGCAGTGATCCAATTGGCCCTTGTCTCACCCACATCCTTCTGTACTAGAAGGTTTCTTACCGCTGGAAACGGTACTATGATCTTAGTACGAGTTTTAAGTAAGAAGGGTCTGAAATATTTGATTGCTTTGAAAACAGAATAGGCCTGTTTCTCCACGTCTGGATAATTGAGTTCAGCACCTTGTAAATTTGAGCTAAAAAACACAATTGGGGCTTCCACTTTTTCTTGATTTGCTTGAGTTAGAATCGCGGCATATGATTTCTCTGAGGCAAATGTGTATAAAATAAAAGATTCTGAAAAATTCGGGGTTGCTAAAGATGGAGCATTAATAATAGCTTGTTTGATCAGGTTGAATGCTTCATGTTCAGCTTGACCCCATTTAAAATTTGAACTCTTTTTAATCATGTTTTGCAAAGGAGACACAATTCGTGAAAAGTCTGGGATGAATCTATTTACAAAATTGATTTGACAAGGAAAGATTGCATGGCCTTTTTATTATGAGGTAGAGATATTTCAGAAATTTCTTTGATTCTGTCAGGATCAATGTGAATACCAAATTTTGACACTATGAATCCTAGAAGCTTTCCTTCACTTAATGCGAAAAAATATTTCTTTGGGCTAAGTGAGATTCCATACCTTAAACATCGTTGAAAGATTTGTTTTAAGTCTTTGAGATGGTCGCTTCGCTTCTTGGAGTACACTATTATATCATCCAAATAAATTACTACAGATTTATTGGCTAAACCCTTGAATGCGATGTCCATGGTTCTCTGAAATGTAGCGCCAGCATTAATCAAACCAAATGGCATCTTTCGATATGTGTATGTGCCCCATTTAGTTCTAAATGTGGTTTTCAACTGATCATCAGGACGTACCAGCACTTGATTATATCCTGAAAATCCATCCAAGAAAGTCATCAGTTCTGAGCCTGCTACTGCCTGTAGTATTTGTTCCATAGGTGGAAGAGGAAAATTGTCTTTTTGACAGGCTTGGTTAAGATTGCGAAAATCGATACAGATTCTAATATCTCCGTTTTTCTTTCTAACGGGTACCATATTGGAGACCCATTTGGAATGTCTGACGAGGAAAATTATTCTGGCTTTTAATAACTTATTTAGCTCAGTTTTTATCTGATTTTCTAAATTGGGGTTGATACTTTCTCAGTTGCGTGGGACATGTTTCTCGTTATTGATCATAGGGATAGTAATGTTGAATGATAGAAGTGTCATATGTCCTTCAGTTCATCATAATTCCAGGCAAAAACATTTTATATTCTCAAAGACGAATATACGCTATTCTTCAGGGCTAACGAGGCCTACGTTAAGTTTTTGGTTATCATCGGTTCCTAGTTAACTAATCATAGTACAGGTTGGACTGGTAGAAGATTGAATTGGTAGACCTTTTAACCGATTTCAAATCGTATAAGTTTCTAATTAACACCGATTTAGTATAGCATTATCAGTTGCTATTTGTTGGATTTGTCGTCATTGATGGTCTTCGTCAATTATTTGATTGGGTAGGATCCTTCAGAAGTGAGGAAAATTTACAATATCGGATCATCTTTAATACTCTCCAACTTGAATGTTGTCAGGAGGAGGTCTAAAAGTTAATTCTATGAGAAATCTATCTGGACTAAAATCTTCGGAGGAATAAGCTTAGAGGCTACGTAGCCAAAAGGTCTGCGCTCGCTTTGGAAGTCTCGGGATTGAAGAAATATAAAAGATATAAAGGCTCAGTCAGATCTTTACTAAAGATTGATAGTTGTTTTAAAATGAACCTGATAAGCAATGTATAGTGTTACGTACCTGTTTGACGACAATCTCAGAGTCTCCGAAGACTTGAAGATACTTGACGTTCAACCCGATTGCTTTGTACAGGCCTTGCACCAAGGCCTCGTATTCTGCTGTATTGTTTGTGCAGTCGAATTCGAGTCTGCACGTAAGCATGGTATTATGTCCTTCTGGACTAATCAGAACACATCCTGCTCCTGCTCCTTCCTTAGATTTAAAGCCATCAAAATATAATTTCCAAAACAAAGATGTATTTACAGGTTTATCTAAAAAATTAACACACTTTGAACTATCAGTTTGGGAAAAATTTTCGACTTGGGACAAAACTTAATTTTCCAAGTAGGGTGATGTGTGAGCATTGAAATTGCCGAGAAAAGAATCTACCGAGTAATTGCCTATGATACTGCTGTTATACACTACTGTTTCATTATCTCCCTCTAATTCCATTACTATGTACTTCTGGTGTAACTCTCGTTCAACCTTTATTTGATTTGGTTTACCGTTGTAGGGTAACCACATGTGCGACCAGTCAGTTGCGAAGTATCCATGGAGTTTTTCGGACCAATCTCTGCTAAGAATTAGGCCATAAAATTCTGGGATATCCACCACTAGGATGTCAATAACCTGACATATCTTCGGGTTGGATGACAATCATATGGTTACTTGATTAAGTTCACCAATCACTTCGACTTGAGATCGATCTAGTTGAACTATGCGCACTGCGGATTTTTGTGGTTGAACATTTAACTTGGCACATAATGATATGGGTAAGATATTCGATGAAGCACCGGAATCTACCAAACAATTGTGCACATTTTTATTGAAAATTTCATAAGTGAGAAGAAACGGGGGAGTATGAGATCTTGATCTTCCTCCAATTAAGGCGATGTCGTTTGGATCAATCTTATTGATTGCGCTAGTTGGAGGTCCTCCCATGCTGTGGGAAGCTTGAGAGAGTACAGCGGTAGGCAAAGATGAAATAGGCACGACATGTATTTCTTTCATCATTATCTTCTGTTGATGTTTCAATTTGCTCAATTCGTAAAGGGTAATATTAGCCCTAGTCTTTTTCATGTCATCAATGATATTGTATTCCATCTCATCCGACACTATCAATGTTTTTGATGGAGTTGTTTGATCTGCTTGGACTGGGCTAGGTTTGGTCGCTTTAGTGGTCGTTTTCTTTGTTGTGACTTTATATTTTGTTGCAGGGCTTGCGCTTTTCTGCTTAGAGGTAGTTTGGGGAGGATCAAGTTGATTTCTGCTTCGTGTGCTAACTGGAAATACTTCTTGATCTTCTTCTTGTGGGAGGATGAAATCCCACATTCCTTGTAATTCCAACAACTTCTTCATCATCAGTCTGCCCTTCAGTGGCACTTTCTTCTTCTTCCTCTTCCTCGGATTCAGCATTTGAAATGGCATTGGGTGGTTTTGCATCTGTCGAAGGACCTCTTTTAAAAGCTCTGTAGGGCTTTTTTGAAGAAGCTTCTGCTACTTGTTTTTTTATGTCAACCATCTCATTAGACATGGTCTTCAAAACTTTTTGCAATCCTTCCAAATCGAAAGGGTCTTTTGCTTGTTTCTTTTTTGAGTCTTCTTTGAAGGTGACTTTTTTAGATTTGCGTTCCTCTATCGCGGATCTTTTTTCCAGGGCTATTACGCGTTTCTCTACTGTTATCGCCTCTGTCATGTTTTCAACTAAGGTTGTTTTATTTTCTCTATCCACGAAGATTGCTGTGTTTGATGGTAGAGCAGTAATATACCATTAACATCGTACTTCTTCGCTGGGTTGGGAAGCAATGGGATTTTTGTTGAGAATTTTATTGAACTATAAATTGAAATCTTTGATAGGCGTTTTAGCTTCGACTTTAAGATTAGATAGGTCATTGATTAATGTTGCCGTTGATCTGTCATCACCGAATTTGGTAAGGAATTGATTCTGGAAGATATCCCAACTTGTGATAGACCCGGAGGGTAGTGAAAAGTACCACGACCTGGCTGTCCCTTGCAGTGTATAGGGAAAAAGACGAACAACAACGTATTCATTAGTAACTCCGTTGAGATTGATAGAAAGCATGAAATTGTTTATGTGTTCTTCCGCTAGCATGCCTGCTTCTGGATTGAATTTGGGCAACCATTTCTCCGGATGTGCCGGTATTGGACTCAAGGGGGTAGGCATTAAAACTGCTCCAGGGTTGTTCCATGGAGATTGGGCCATCGTTGAGCTGCTAACAAAGGAAAGTGTAGAAGATGATCCATGTTCCTGGGAAGATAAGGATACTATGATCGTAGATGATTGAAGAGGGGTTGTGTGAGTTCCGGTAGGCGGATAGATGATGGTTTGGAATGGAGGTGTGGGTGGTTGACTTCGCGGTGGGGTAGTTGAAATGGATGATGTAGACGAAAGAGTCTTACTGTCAGACTCTTGCGGTAATTTCCTCGCTCTTTTCTTGGTGGGAAGAGGCAACTCAGTTGGCTGAATGCCAATTTTTTCACTCTTTAACCTGGTTAGGGGTTGAGCATGATTGTACTGCGAAGTCACACTGCTTTGAGATTTATTAGACCTCTGAGGAGAAATGAAAAATCCCTGGAGTTTGGGAATCAAAGATTCAACTTCAGGAGGTTCAATGGTGGATCGGTCTGAAATATTAGAGTGTGTAGCAGTGGTCGATAATCGAGTGACTTCTGACTCTGGATTCAGACGTATTTGGGAAGTCGAGGGAGATGATGAGGGTGATTTACTCTCAGAATGGTATTTAGATTTTGATTTAGGTGCCATTCATAGTTCAGGCCCTCCTTCTAGCGCCAAATATGTTGAAGCCCCGAAAATCAGGTCGACAACAAAGGGGATAACCGCCCGGCTTGGACCTTGGTTGACAGCTCCTTATCCGTTTGGTATAGCAAGTCCAACTGGGGATAATGGGACCAGTTTCCCAATCTAAGGGTGTGTGTATGTATGTGCAGGATCAGATGTTGCAGATCTAAAAGTTCCTATCTAGACTATTTTAATCTAACTCTATGCTATTGTAATCTAATGAAAACAACACATCTAATCTATGCTAACCTGGGATGTAATTCTTCTATTATGCGATCTAAAGAGATTTCATATAATAACTGGTAATAAAGATCATTTAGCGATTATAAGAATGGAAATCAATTAAGATGAACCACTTTGCATAAAAAGTTAGGAAAAACAGTTGTGAACAACATATCGCATAATAAAGTTATTCACACATTAAACATAAATAAATGGCTCCACCGTACAAAAAGTGCCAAATGGTAACACAAACATTCATGTAATAACATATAAACAACTAAAAACTGTATATTGCTTTAAGAATATAAGCAGAAATGGTCAAGAGATAAAAGTACCATTTATGACTGGTCCTATTCATAAGCTTCAAGCAACAATGATTTATCTCTCCATGTTCTAATATCTACTAAGAGTACAGAAGTGCAACATCAGTAGCAGATATCAAATGCAAAAATTAATAAATATTGATCCTTTCATTCATCAAAACCTCCTCTGAGGTGCATAAGTGCATGTTCCGAGGATAAGTTTTTTGACAAATTCATGGACCCTTCTCTAAATGCATGAGAAGAGTTTAAATACTGCTAACTAAAATAACTTAATTACATAAATCTAGGATACGGTTTAAACGACCGCCCTTTTTCTAAGCAAACTTATTTCTAAAAAAAAAATTGAATCTAATTCCTAACTATTTCTTCTTTTGCTCCTTAATGTTGCAAGCATTCCACATTGGCCTGGGAAGAGTTGGTTGATTGCCTTCTGCTTTTGCTATCTTGATTTCCGGACTTGCGAATGACTAAGCAAGTTAGGAACCTTGCTTACTGAACAATTTTCTTTACCGGGTATAAGCTTCATGATTTTTTGTAAACATGTTGCTTTTGTGAGCTTTTGACCCTGAGTGTTGAGTCGGCTACTGATGTCAGCATCTGTTCAGAAATACTCTGGAATCTGTCTCCGAGCATTGGTGCTTTCCCTTTTTCCTTAGATGTTTCTTGTTTTTCATACCTGCACTTCACGTGAAGGAAAAGAGTAATGATAATAAATATTGATGCAAAAGCTCTGAGCTCTATGAATGTATAAAATAATGTTACCCATTGTGAACTGACTCTCTTGACAAACACAAAATTGTCCTTCATTAACACTTTGGCGTACATTCATTAATTTTCTTTAAGGTGCGTATCCAATTTTTTGATTTATGGACAACTTTTCTTGAATGTTGAGCCGAGGAAAATTTGCGATGGGCTATTTTTGCAACTTACATTATGTTATCGCGTTATCGCATTTTGTCAAGATTGTGATATCGCATATCGCAGATTGCAGCCTCGCCGCATCGTAGCATCGCATTTGTCGCTTTTATCGCAAGATCGCAGATCGTGTTAAATCATTGTGTGTTGTTTGAAGATGTTGCGATATGCGATGTCGCATATCGGCCATCGGAGATTTCTTAAGATCTTCATTTATGGGCGTTTTCTTAATGCATGTGATGCGATGAATTTCATGTCGCTTTTTCGCAGTGTTTTATTGTGCTCATAAAGAAAAGTTCTAGTTTCTTCTCGCGATGCGATGTATTTTTAAGGAGTAAAATACAAAAAAAAAAAAAAAAAAATTTAAATTTTTACTAAGAGTCCCCACTTGTTTTATGTTATTGCTAATACTAAAGAAGGAGGGGGGTTGTTGGTGGCCACAACAGAATGGTATGAATAGAATTTGAACTTACCATGTTTTGGGTAACATAGTGAGGTTACTTAATGGATTCCAGGTTGGAACCTTCAAAAGGATTCAATTGAAAGTGCTGATGATGACAACTAAGTAAATGAGGCAAGTAGTGAGCCTAGGTAAAGAGGTAAAAATAAAGGAATTGGGTAAGAATTCTTTCAGTTGAATTTGAACAATTTTGTTTTAAATTAGTGCAATTTTTGCATATATACTATGAAGTGGTATGGTGAAGGTAGGAATCATTTGGTATGAAATATTGCAATGTATTTTGTAGTGCACGACTGAGTGAAATAGGTAAGTGTTTTGCATATTTTCTCGGCCAAATACATTTCCAAATGCCTTGAATTACTTGGATCCGACGCCAAGAAATCTTGGCTCCAAAAACTATATCTAAAGTTGAATGATCTTTTAGGCATAAACCTGCCTTCAATTTGAGTATGTATATCCTATATCAATCTACAAGAACCATTTTTTTTCCAATTTTTCTCCTCCCCAGAGGAAAGACATTTGCAGGATCTTAATTGAGTTAAGGATGGAGGAGGGAGTCATAGGAATGTGATAAATATATGGGAAAAGCCTCTAGAACTAAGTTAAGGAGGACTAGTCTTCCTTCCAAGTTTACTGATGAGAAGGTCTAGTTGGTTAACTTGTTGAATTTCCTGATGTGATGCCCCCATAACTTGAGTTTGGGGGAACAATCCACAAGCGATGCTCCCAATTATTTTGTTGGAAATTTGTAGATTTAGAAATTGAGTGTCTTTGTAATATGTTTCTACACAATCAAATACATATTAAAGAAAAAAATTCTAATATTTGGCTTTGTTTAATTCCATATGTGAGGCAAGAGAGAAGTCCTCCAAAATTCAAGAAATTCTATTGGCTTATTAACTATTTTAAATTCCCATACCCAAGGTATCATACATACATTATTGGTACATTAAAGGGAGATTATAACCAAATAGACACGATCCTTTGATTTTTTTTTCTCCTCAATCGCTGTTTTGAATGATTAATTGAGACCCTCTACTGTTATAATAAATAGAAAATGTGACATTGAATCTGCTTGCCAGATATCATGAGAGGTCGAAAAGGGTGTAGTAAGTGATCCCTTTAGAAAAATAGATAAGAAGGATGAAGAAATATGGCTCATGATCCAAAAATCCCAGTCTGAGTTGAAGCCAAAGGCATAAAGAATGTGAAAGAGATAGATCTATTTGAGCTTATCCTATGCCTTAAAGAGATCAAGTTTTAGAAGCATGGTAGTTTTCTTGGAGGATATTAAAATTTGAAAGGTTTCATGTGCAATCATTATACCACTAAGAATTTGACACCCCTTCACATAACCATTTTACTAAACTAAAATGAGCCAAGCAATGATATGTTTGAGGCGATTGCTTATTATTTTTGTGATCACTTTGTATATTACATTACACAAAGCAATCATATGCCAGTCGTTAGGGACCTCATTTTTGTAATTTTTGGGAACTATAGTGAAGAAGGTAGTGTAAAGAGATTTAAGGATGGTTTTTGATCTCCTTGATTCCTCCATTGCTTGCTAGATATCATATCCAATGGTTGACAAGAATGATTGAAAAAATTCATTAGTGAAGTCATCTGATCCAAGGGCCTTGTTTCAGGGCATATATTTTACTATCTCTTTCACTTCTTCGATAGAAATCTCTATTAAGAGAGCCTCGTTCTTCTCTTTGGTAACTAGAGGCAAAATGTGTTTAACTATTTTATGTATAGCCTCTTAGAGGCCTTTCTTGGGTTCAAATAATACCTCTTTATAATATTGAACAAACACATTAACCATGTCCTTGTGATCCTAAACCTTCACACCTACCTAGTTTTTTAAGTAGGAAATACGATTATGGTGCCAATGTTGAAGCATTCAATTGTGGAAGAAAAAATATTTCGCTCTCCTTCCGAACCATATAATTATAGATTTTTTTTTCCAAGTATTTATACATGTTTCCTTCTTTATTCAAGTAGAGTGAGAGTATGTGCTTCCTCCTTTATGAGGTTTTATGATATTCCTTAGTGAATGGCTTCCTATTGGATGCTCTTCATTTGGGCTTCCAGGTTTTGTTTGTCATAAGTGATGCTCTCCATTTGGGCTTCCAAGGAGAGGAAGAGTATACCTCATTATACAACTATTGGACCTCCAAGGAAGACTATATAAGAGTCAACTACCACACCAAAATATCATTTATTCAAGCATTAAGAAGTTCAATCAAGCTAGAATAAGAAGCCTAATAATTAACGAAGGGAAGGAGAGATAAAGGAAGGAAGAGTGAAGCAATTTAGGGACTATTTGGGCCTCATTCATTCACACGTGGAATAAAATTAAGGCTCTTACTACAACATAAAGACCAAAAATTACAGTCACTATAGAAGACCAAATTTGCATGACAAAGGGATTATATTGCAAGCCGAATTGTTGAAGATGAAGAAACTCACCAAGTGAAGAATAAAGGAGGAATATTTCTCCATATTCTCACTCACACGTGTGGCCTAGGGTTTGCAATAAGGTTGAATTGCAGTCAAGAAGTTGCAGGTTCAAAAAAGAGGTTGAAGGAGAAGCTACAACTACTGGAAAGCGAGTTTTACTGAAGTTGATTTTGTGAAAGAGAAGCTCATAAAGGAGAGGCATTGAATTGGTCTTGGAGGGATCTTGGTCAAAGGTCATAGGTCTTGGAATTCGTCAATCGACGTTCTATACAAAGAGAATAATTATTGTGGCTTTTCCTCTCAAGAGAAGAGGATTTTGCCTTGGCTGATCGCCTATATCTTGTGTCCTCTTGTCTTATTGTTCTTTATGATTTGGTAGTTGTTTGATGATAAGGACACTAAATACAATCAAGTAAAATAAGAAGATAATTAAGTTAAGTAAAATACATTACAAGCATTTATCAAAGTAAGTGAAGTCATTTAATTTGTTCCCCCTATATTTCTCAACATGGTATCAGAGCTAAGGTGACAAGACAAGGAAAGGCAACTTAAGGAAGGACCATCAAAAGGAGTATCAAGAAAGGTCAAGACATCAAAGAGGACATCATACGATTAAGAAGGGATTCAAAAGGGTGAGTACAAGGAGATAATCAAGAAGGACTAACTCACTCATCATCTTGAAGGAAAGAACTAAAATTACCTCAAAACCCTAGCTCATCCAAAGAAGGGTTCCACACTTGAAGTTGGGAAACTTACACATTTGACAATCATCACCACAAGGAGAAGAAGACCTCAAGGAACCTAAATCCATTTAAAGAAATAAGGACTACATATTGAAGAATCTTTAAGTCATGTTGATGCCTCGAAAATCGCTACAACAACATCGGGGAAAACCACCCGGTCTGGACCTTAATGCAACTCCTTTTCCATTTGGTGTGGTGGCTCCGACTGGAGATAATGGGACCAGTTTCCCAATGATGAATAAAAAGGGGATGGATGAGTGATTGGTTTTCTAATAAAATGGTAATGGATGAATGATTTAATATAAAAAGTAAAAATATGAATAACTATTCTATCCCGGGAAATTTCTATTTCTAAGTGCAACGTTTGATAATCTTTATTCACAAATAAGCATATAGATGACTCTATTTGATAAACAAAGACATTCATTCATATAATAATTGCTTTGTTCAAATAGTTGAACAAAGTAATTAATGAAACATTGTTACACTTATACTTTATATATCACTGATACATATATGATTAAAAGAATAACATCCCTTAGACATCCAATAGTGAAAAATACAAGGAATGCTGTTGAAAACACATACATATATTCAATGATAGCAAGAGTAATCAAATAGCGATTCACATAAAAGAATGAAACTAGATCATAGATAGTAGTACCATATGTGCTGTAAATCATTCGCAATATCAATCGCAATTCGAATTCCTTCTTTCAACTCAGAGATACTTTCATATCAAGGCAATAGTGCACATCCACATAAAAGCCTCTTCGTTAAAATTTGGAATAATGGCCCAGTCTTTATAAAAAATATACCGGAAGTACAATAGTGCAACTTCCAGGTTTGAGTCTTATACAAAAACTGAGGACCCTTTCTAAATGCATGAAAGGGTCTATAAATACTAATTAAACTAACTAACTACAAAATAAAATGCTATTTAATTGGTACAACTGGACCTTGAATATCATTTCCACAACATGTTTGTTGGTAGTCAGCAGCATGATTCATCACTTCGGCTGTTCTCCCTTTGATCTGAGTTGGCAGATTGCAAGCATCCGTTCCAATTCTGGAGGGCGACTGAGACGAGAATGGAGCTGAGCTGAGTATGTGGCATCATGTATCTCCGGAATGATACAACCGATCACATCGGTTAGACACTTGAGGGTGGCTCTCTGGCTGTATGGTTTTAATAAGAACAACCAATAGGTGTCCCAAGTTAAACTTTGAATACCTGCGATTAACCTTCCATTGTTCTCCAACTCCTGATTGCATGCTTGCTCCAATGTCTTAGCTGATAGCAATTTACCTGGGGTACATTGTGAAATCATATTAGATAGATAGAGAGTGTTATTTATTAATTCAATTAAGTTACTTGTAGATAATCTACATATAGAAACTTCTCTCTCTGCCTTCATCAACTGAGACTGCCATTCTAAGAATAGGGTCTCCTTGTGCGATTCTAGGATTTTGGGTAGATTTGCTGCCTGTCCCTCACTAGTGTCTTGCTTAGCAAGAAAATTTGTCAGGGTCTCGTCGGCCTGCTCTAAATCCTGGCTAGCATCAACTGATTTATCGATTATTGATGCTGTTATATCACAAAGGGGCTCAACCTGAGAAATATTATGACATAATAGTCTTATTTGTGTCACAAATGCCTTATTAATCTGTAGCGCTTCTGTTCTGAAATCGGCCGGTTGTGGAAGACTCTTGAACTTTTCTATTTGAAGTGATAGCTGAGCGATTTTCTCATATTTCATTTTCGCCATTAGTTCATTCATCGTCTTTAACTTTGCCAATGATTCTAATAACTCTTTCTGCTTTTGAATTGCGCTTAAGTCTATTCTCTATTTTTCTTCAAGCAATTGCTTATTCAATTGATTATTTAATTGCTGCTGTGTTGATAATTGTTGTTCCAACTGTCCAACTTTCTGTTGTGCTTCAGAAAGCTGTGTTTGCAACAAAATAATTGCCTAATCTTTTTCTTTTAGTATATTACTCACTTTCGATGCCTTGTCCATGGTGGCTGCCGAATAAGCTCCGGCATACTAGGAAAGCTTCGTTAGGTCATCAGAAGGATCAAACTCCTCTTTCCAAACTACATTGGCTGTCTCTGTTTGCTCTAGAAATAGGGAAGGTTGATCAAGTATTCTCCTTTTTCGTTGTCGTTTCACTATAGCCCTGTGTTTTGGACTGTAAAAGACATCTAATGGAGGTATTTCCTCCACTTGCGAAATGATTTGATCAGAGGGATCTTTTGGAATTATTTCTAAATCTGTACTGGTGGGTAGGCTGCTGGTTCCTTCATTCGGAACCTTTGTTGACGCTGTGTCCTGTATATCTGTTACTTTGGATGTATCGGCACTTTTTGGACCTTCCAGATTGCTTATGATGGAGTCAAATTTCTGTCATTCTTGGAGTAGTTTCAGATCAATCTGGGTATCCACATTGATATTTTTGCTGCCCTTATCCTACTCCTTTTTTTGTTCTTCCTCCCGTATTTTGTCTTGCTCTTTCTTTTGTACTTCCTCCTGCTCTTTCTCTTTATCTGTCTCGAGAATATTTGATGCAGCAGGATGTTTGTCGATGAGTCGTTGTCCAGGCTCGCTTGATTGTGTTGTCGAGGCAATAGCTAGTAAACTTAGAGGCAGAGTTTGCAACCTCTATTCTCTAAGTTTATTGAATTCTGCTAACCCTTCATCATTATATCTCATTTTAGCCAGTGCTTGGACTTGAAATAATGACTCTGTCGAAGAAAATAAGTCATCAAAATTGTCTTCCTTATGATCAAACTTTGTGAGTTTGGCCTGCTCAAGCACATTGTAGACGACTTTCCTTGGGTCAAATCGCCTATTAGGAATGGTGGCAAGATTTAGCATATTTATCTTTTCTGCTTCCTTCTCTACATGCTTATAGTCGTGCAAAGTATAAACACCACATCTTAGAGGAAAAGGAGGCCAAACCTGCTTTTTTGAAGTCCTCAGAGTCTTGGTTGCTCCCACGGACGTAATCTGATAGGCTAATTCTCGGGCCAACAGCTTGTCAGGTATGTACAGAGGAAGGACATGAGGCCTGGAAAGGCTGCCAAAAACTTTTATGTATGTGAATTTATCCTCCCCAAACCAGTTTCCTAGAGCGGTTAGGTCAATCTCTGCTTGTGAAGAAATCTTCGGAGCATGCTTGTCAAAAATGGCACGATAAATGGGCAACATAAAACCATTACAAATTTGATACAGGTGGTCTTTATAGTGTGCTTTCCACAGCTTCTGGTGATAAATGTGAATCGGCATGGGGTCTTGTGGAGTCCATCTCCACCCCAGTACAGGAAATTCAGAGTTGAAACAAAGAGTATCTAAAATATAGGCACTAAAATAAAACGGAGGAATAGACCTATCAGTGATGCGAGTTTTATTTCTAAACTCAAGAATAACAGTGGCTAACTTATCTGATAATATATTTCCCCAATCCATTATCTCACTATTGACTGCCGCTTCCGTTAGAGGAACCATTTCAATCGTGAATTTTGCAGAATCATGTAATCCCCAAATCCTACACATCATCGCCCCGGCGTAATAATAAGGAGAACATAATGAATCAACAGAGTACTTACCTGAAGATTCATGCTTGTGCCTTACGGGGTTCTGTCTCCATTCCCGAATAGGGGCTGATTCAATTTCATTCTCACTTGTGAACTTCTCCAGAAATTCTTTATTGTATTTCTTTTGTGGTTCAGACAAGTGGTACATTTTTCTTAAATCATCAAGTTGGAATGAGTTGAAGACTCTTCCGTCGACTGTGCATAATGTTCTATTCATAATAGGGATTTCCTCTACTACCCATCGCACTACATCTGTATACGGAAGAATTTTTTCTCGAGTGGCTATTCGGTGTAGATATGAGTCGGCTAAGTCCTTTAGGGAAGCCTCTGACTTTCTAGTTGAATCTGCAGTAGCTTGCACTGATACCGTTTCAGGCTCTTCAACCTCAATTAGATTATAAATGCTTTGCCAGCTAGTGTTGCCGAGGCCAAGACAGGTAGTGTCTGAAATCAATCCTTTCTTGCTTGGTCCTGGATCAGCGGTAGATTGTCCTGTTACTGTGGGAGCTGAAGCTGCCGCAAATCTCTTGGATTTCTTCCCCATTTGACTTGAATTTGTTGCTTCGGCGGAGCTCTGCGCAGGGAATAAAATGAACGTAATACAGAGAATAGGTGGTGCGAGCCAATATGAAAGAGTTATATCAATTAACGAATAATGAAGGATTAAAATAATACTGCTGCAGATACAATCTCAGGGGAGATCTCGACATAACTGCTCCATTAATTGGCCACTTTAACCTATCAATCATTTTAAATACCCATCATATCGTTTATTCACCGAATGATTCATTCAAGCGTGGCTTTGATTTTTTGGCAGATAATCACAAGTGAATCGCTATAGGGATTGGGAAGGCTTTTAATAATAATCTAAAATAATATACCCAAGCCTTTTCAATCTATTTTGAAACTCGCGCTTAGCTTTATCGCAATCGGAATTGGAGAAATGCTTGGGTAATAATATTTGTGTCATTGCAAAATCCCCGATACCCGATGGTGATACACCTTATCACATCGAGAGTTTTATAAAGGTGTCTTTAACGTGTGTGCGCTACACTCCCCGATTGCCGATAGCGATATCACATCGGAGAAAAGTGGGAGGGCCTTTTGTTACACTTGCTTGCCTTTCCCGATATCCGATAGTTATTCACTTCTCAGATTGGGGTAAACCAATGGGTCTTAACGTTATGCATCCCTTGTTGTTGCGATATGCGATCTTGCGATCGCTTTATCGCAATAATAAAGAATTATATATTTATTTCATAAGACCGATTTATATTTATTCAAAAGGTTTATAATGTATTGTTTCTTTCATACCTTTTGATGAAGGATGAGTTGATACCAATTTTATCCACACATCTATGGAAAAGGACCCATTTCATATTATAGTTAAAAAGAAAAATTTAATGAAATGGGGGGTTGTTGTACAGCACAACAATTGGCGATTCACTGGGAGAAACAGTTATCTCTGAAAAATGTTGAAATACTTAAACTTTCTTTATATAGAAATCTTACCTAAGAGGAGAATTCTAATATAACTAGGTATACATAAATTCTGAATCTAATAATAGCTATTTTTGCTAGTTTCTTCTCTGGTTAAAATTAAATACATTCTAAGTTTTAAATTAGCGTTTATTGGTTGATAATTATAAAACAAAGAACCTTTCCAACTTAGCTTTATAATGACTCCTTTGTCATAGGTAGAGCCTCTGCTGCCAGCAAACGTTTATAGTCTCGACAGGGATGCCTATTAACCATTTAATCGTCCATTATCCCATCCATTTCAGAGTATAATTAAAAGAATGAATCCAAAAATATGCTTTCATATTTTGTATTTCTTTTTCTTTTTTATTATTTTGCAAGATAAAAAGCCATTGTCCTGGTTTGGTGGCTAGTTTTTTGACAATGCCATTCACTGGTTGTAATCTAACTGAACAAGCTGGCTCGTGATGAGACCCCTTGTCTGATGATTATAAGCCATTACCCTGTTTTGGTATGCAGTATTGGTAATGTCAGTTAAACTATTCCCCAATGATCATGGTAAGCAGGCTTGTAATAAGACCCCTTATCTTTTATATCAAATATATTTTAGAATTACACTCTGAGTAATCATAAACTTTGATGAATGGGATGGACAATTTTCTCCTTAAGAGAGCATGAATGATAGGGTAAGAGTTGAAGATGCTAACATTGAATCAGTTTCTATTTTTATATTGATAACCGTTTTTTGGCCATTTGAAAACATTAAAATGATTTACAGTACTTCTAATTCTCAAGAAGATTTCACAAAAATAAAATGGGGTTTCAGAATCTAAATATACCTAATTTCCTAGAAATTTTCCTTTTGTTTAAGGTTTCCATTTTAAAAGTAAATATCAAAACTATTTCTTTTGAGCAACTTTTTCAATATAGCAAAGGCCAATGGGAGATATCTTACAACATTATTTCCTAATAATCCTAAAAACTATGAACACAAATTTTGCTAAAAATTGAATATTTACAAAAGGAGAAGGGGTGACCTCCTCAATTGAAGAATTGTTTCAAGATAAGGCCATTAACAAGAAGAGAATCTCTCTTACCTGATAGATCTTGCGATATGAAAGTAGAATGGCCTATCTTCTCGTTGATTTGAAATGGTCCGAGCCACATTTTCTGGAACTTAGTGTGTTTTCCTTTATCTTCATGGGCTTTGTCCCATTTCAGAACTAGATCACCAACTTGTAATTGTTTTGAATTGGATGAAGTTGAATCAAAACATGACTTGATAATTGGCTGATGTTTTGCATGAATAATTTTGGCCTTTTCCCTTTCTTCTTCTAATTTTAAGATTTGATCATGTCTTAGTTGAATAGAAGATGGGGGACTTTCTTCAATAAACTGCACTAGGGCTAGAGAAGGAAGCAATAAATTGGTTGGTAGGACTGCTTCTTTCCCATATACAAGATTAAATGGAGAAGTACCTATGGAAGCCTTCTGTGTTATTCTGTCAGCCCATAGTGCAAATATCAAAGATTTATGCCAGTTTGATTATGCTCAATAGTTCGCTTAATGATTTTGACAAGATTTTTATTGGTAGATTCTGCTAAACCATTACCTTAGGGATAGTAATTCACAGAATATTTCAATTTAAACCCTCTTTTGATAGCGAACTCAAACATAGAATTTCCAGAGAAATAAGATGCATTATCGAAAACAAGAGTGTTTGGGACACCAAACCTGGTAATGATGAATTGATCTATAAACTCTATAATTACTTCAGAGTTTGTTGTCTTCAAAGGAATTGCTTCAACCCACTTAGTAAAGTAATTAGTAGCAGTAAGGATATACTTATGTTGTTTGGATGACTGTGGAGTGATTTCCCCAATGATATCCAATCCCTATTGCTCGAAAGGCTGTTCAATGTTGACTGGTTGCAAAGGGAAAGCTGGTTTTCTTTGTCTTCCACTAGAGATTTGACAACTTCGGCATTTCCTTACGTATTCGTGAGTATCTCTGAATAGGGTGGGCCAATAATATCCAGCATGAATGATTTTGTGAGCTGTTGTATCAGCTCCAAAATGTCCTCCTGCTGGTTCGTCATGTAGCTCTTGCAAAACTTTTTGCGCTTCAGGTTTTTCTAGGCATCTTAATAAAATTGAATCATAATTCCGCCTAAAAGTACATCATCTACAATTATGAAGTTTTTCTCTTTTAATCTAATGGCACGTTTGTTTTTATAGGAAATATTAGAAGGTGTGTATCCATTTTTTAAATAGAAGATCAAATCTGCATATTGTGATTCAGGACCAGTGATACTTATCTGATTGATTTCTTCAGTGTGTTCTTTACCTTCTGATTCTTGAATATTGGATGCTCCTGCTATTAACCTGCAAAAACCTTGGCCTCTAACAATATTTGCTGGCTTGATTTCCAAGTCATATTCTTGTAATGCTATGACCCAATTTGCCCTTTTTTCTCCTAATTCCCTTTGAATTAGTAATTGTCTTACTGCTGAAAAAGGAACTATAACTTTTGTATGAGCTTTTAAAAGGAAGGGTCTATAGTGTTTGACAACTTTGTACACAACAAAGGCTTGCTTTTCAACTTCTGAATAATTAAGTTCAACACCTTGAAGATTTGAACTATAAAATGAAATTGGTGCCTCCAAGTTTTGATCATTAATCTGAGTCAGCACTGCTGCATAAGACGAGGTGGATGCGAGAGTATACAGTATGAAATGATTTGAAAAATTGGGAGTGCTTAAATCAGGGGCATTAATTATTGATTGTTTGATAGAATCAAACTCCTCTTTTTCTGCAGATCCCCATCTAAACACCGAATTTTTCTTAATCATCGTTTGCAATGGTAAAATAATATGGGAAAAATCTGGAACAAATCTTTTAACAAAGTTAATTTGACCCAAAAATGACTGCACGGATTTTTTGTTATGAGGGAATGGAATATCATAAATCTCTTTATTCTATCCAGATCAATATAAATACCATCTTTGGAAACAATGAAGCCCAAGAGCTTTCCTTGATTAAGAGCAAAGAAGGACTCTTTGGGATTGAGCGAGATACCATACCTTCTGCAGCATTCAAAGATTTGATTTAAATCATGTAAATGATTAGACCTTTTCTTGGAAAATATAGTAATATCATCTAAATAGACAACTACTGTTTTATTGATCAATCCTTTGAATGCTATATCCGTTGCTCTTTGGAATGTAGCTCCTGCATTAATAAGTGCAAAAGGCATTTTTTGGTAAGCATAAGTTCCCCATTTAGTTCTGAAGGTAGTTTTAAGCCTGTCATCATGATGGACCAAAATCTGGTTATATCCTGAAAAACCATCTAAAAAGGACATTAACTCAGAACCAGCTATTGAATGGAGTATCTTCTCCATGGTAGGTAATGGGAAATTATCTTTTTGGCTTGCTTTACTAAGATTTCTAAAATCTATGCAAATCCTGATGTCGCCATTTTTCTTTCTAACAGGCACCATATTGGAGACCCAGTTTGAATGTCGGATATGAAAAATGATCTTAGCCTTCAAGAGTTTATTTAGTTCGGATTTTATTTGACCCTATAGGTTAGGATGGATTTTCCTTAACTTTTGTTGGACTGGTTTTTGTTCAGATAACATTGGAATAGTATGCTGAATGATTGATGCATCGTATGTTTTTAAATCATCATATTTCCAAGCGAAGAAATATTTATTTTTTCTCAATAACCTAATGAATGTTGTTCTTTCTTCCAAAGAAAGTCCTAATCCCAAATTGATGTTTTGAGGGTTCTCCTCAGTACCTAGGTTTATCAATTCAAATCTTAAAGTGGAACTTTGGAGCTTTGAATTGGTCACCTGTTTAAACCTGTCTTTAATATCATAGAGATCCTCAAGCTTAACCACTGGTTTTGGTATTGAGTTTTCTTCCTGCTTTTCCTTCATTTGAAGGTCATGATCACTTTCATCAATGATTTGATCATCGTAGGACTTGTTGGAAGTCAAGAAATTTAAAATTTCTTCGTCATGATTGAACACTCACCAATTGGTGACATTGTCAGGAATTGATAGTGTAAAAATTAACTCTACTGAAAATCTGTCTGGGCTGTAATCTTCGGAAGGCAGGAGTTTAGAAGCAACATTAGCTAGCAAGTCTGCTGCTACATTCTGGGATCTAGGGATAGGAGAAATATTGAATGCTAAAAATTGAGATATGAGTTCTTGCACCAAAGACTGATAGTGTTTGAGATGACTAGAAAGACAGTGAATTGTATTTCTAACTTGTTTTATGACAATCTCTGAATCACCAAACACTTTCAGATATTGAACTTTAAGACCAATAGATTTATATAGTCCTTGAACTAAGGCCTCATACTCAGCTGTATTATTTGTGCATTCAAATTCTAATCTACATGATAACATAGTTTTTTCTCCTTCAGGGCTAACTAAAATACACCCTGCTCCTGCACCTTCACTGGATTTAGACCCATCAAAGTATAGTGAACAAAATAAAGAATTATCAACAATTTTATTTACAGTTTTCTTAGCAATATTGACACATCTTGATCTATCGGTTTGTGAAAATTTTTCGATTTGGGATGTGAAATTATTCACTGAGCAAGGGGATGGTTGGGCAGTGAAATTGCCAAAGAATGATTTGGAAGAGTAATCCCCCAAAATATTATTATTAAATTCTATTGGTTGATTTTCCTATTCAAATTCAGTGACATTATGGGTCATATGTTTCTCCCGATCGATTTTGATTTGATTTGGCTTTCATTTATAGGGTAGCCACATATGGGACCAATCGGTAGAGATATAACCGTGGAGTTTCTCAGACCAATCCCTACTCAAGATTAAACCATAAAATTTAGGTATATCGGCAATTAAAATATCAATTCTCTGAACCACTCGTGGATCAGCTGATAACCTGATAGTTACAAAGTTGATTTCCCCTACAACCTGGACCTTGGTTCTATCCAACTGTACAATATGAATTGCAGACTTTTGGGGTTCAATGTTCAGTTTGGAACAAACTGAAGCTGGCATTATATTAGAGGATGCCCCTGACTCAATCAAACAGTTGTGTAGATTTCGATTATAGATCTCATAGGTCAAGAGGAAAAGGGGAGTATGGGAATTTGATCTGTCTCCGATTAAAATTGTATCAGTAGCTTCAATTCTACTAGAAGGCGGTTGACCTGAATCATTAGCAGCCTTAGAGATCACAACACTAGGAAGAGGTGAAGAAGGTACTGCATTTAGTTCCTTAAGAAACAATTTCTGCTGATGTTTGAGTTTGGTAAGTTCAAACATAGTAATGTTTGACTTTGTCTTCTTCATATCATCAATAATATTGTAATCCATTGAATCCGATACTACCAATGTCTTAGATGTTGAAGGCGTATTTGAGGATGATGATTGATTTTGGGGTGTTGTTGCCGCTGATTTCTTTGTGGGTACATTTTCCTTTGTAGTAGTGGTACCTGCACTCCTTTTCTTTGAAATTGACTGAACAGGTTCAGGAGTACCTTTACTCTTGGTAGTCACAGGGAAAGCTTCTTGTTCATTTTCTGTGTCGCAGTTGGGTAAAAGGAAGTCCCACATTCCATGGCATTCGACAACCTCCTCTTCTTTGGGTTCATCGGATGGTACAAATGTTTCATCTTCTTCTTCCTCTTTAGGATCTGAGTCTGCATTAGATATAACATTTGGTGGTTTTGACTGAGGTTTCTTAAAATTCCTAAATGGCTTTTTTGTTGAAGTTTCTGATACTTGTTTTTTGATTTCAACCATTTCATTTGACATTGTTTTGAGGACCTTTTGTAGACCCTCCATATCATATGGATCTTTAGGGGTTTTCTTCATTGAATCATCTTTAAAAGAAACTTTTTTGGATTTCCTATCTTCAAGAGCAACGTTCTTTTCTAAAGCAATAATGCGTTTCTCTACAACAAGCACTTCTTTCATGTTTTCGGCTAAAGTTGGTTTTGCAGCTCTATCTACAAAAATGGCTATATTTGAAGGTAGGGCTGTTATATACCACTCGCTTTTGATTTTCTCACTTCGCTTGGAGTCGGTCGGAATCTTATTCAAGAGTTTATTGAATCAGGAGTTAAACTCCTTGATAGGTTCTCTAGATTCTATCCTAAGATTCGAAATATCATTAATTAATGTCGCTAAAGATCTATCATCGCCATACTTAGTGAGAAACTGCTCTTGAAAAATGTTCCAGCAGGTAATGGATCCAGAGGGTAGGGAAAAATACCAAGACCCAGCTGATCCTTGTAAAGTATAGGGGAAAAGCCTAACGACAACATCTTCTTCTATTACTCCTTTCAGATTAACCGATAACATGAAATTGTTAATATGTTATTCGGCTAATGTTCCAGCCTCTGGATTAAATTTTGGCAACCATTTCTCAGGATAATCCGGTAATGGATGTAATGGTGCACGCATAGTGACCGCACCAGGACTATTCCATGGATTCTGAGCTATCGTAGAACTAATAACAATTACCGATGAAATTCCAGGTGTTTGGGGATGAGTTGGTATTGAAGATTGAATAGGTTGGGATGTTGAAGTTGGTGATCCCTGCTGAACAACAATATGTAATGGGGGAGTGGATGTTTGACTTCGCATTGGAGAAGATGAAATGGAGGATGATGAAGAAAAGGTCTCACTGTCAGATCCTTTAGTGTTCTTTTTAGCCTTTTTCCTTTTCGGTAAAGGCAAATCAGGAGGTTCAATACCGAGCTTTCCGCTTTGAAGTCTGGTGAGAGGGTGAGGTAGATTGAATTGCGAAGTCTCATTGCCTTGAGATACTTCAGATTTCTGTGGTCATATCGAAAAGCCTTGAAGTTTCTGGATGAGAGACTGAACTTCAGGAGACTCAGGACTTAATCGTTCTGGAGTATGATGGGATTGAGCAGTGGTAGTTGATTCCTCTTCTTCTCGTTTGAATACTGGTGTTCCAGAATGCAAACGGGAGGTCTGAGGTGAGGTGGAGGGAGATTTACTATCATAATGGTCTATAGGTTTTGATTTACTCGCCATTCATAGTTCATGCCCTCCTTCTAGCGCCAAAAATGTTGATGCCTCGAAAATCGCTGCAACAACATTGGGGAAAACCACTCGGTCCGGACCTTAATGCAGCTCCTTTTCCATTTGGTGTGGTGGCTCCGACTAGAGATAATGGGACCAGTTTCCCAATGATGAATAAAAAGGGGATGGATGAGTGATTAGTTTTCTAATAAAATGGTAATGGATGAATGATTTAATCTAAAAAGTAAAAATATGAATAACTATTCTATCCAGGGAAATTTCTATTTCTAAGTGCAACGTTTGATAATCTCTATTCACAAATAAGCATATAGATGACTCTATTTGATAAACAAAGACATTCATTCATATAATAATTGCTTTGTTCAAATAGTTTAACAAAGTAATTAATAGAACATTGTTAAACTTATCCTTTATATATCATTGATACATATATGATTAAAATAACAACATCCCTTAGACATCCAATAGTGAAAAATACAAGGAATGCTGTTGAAAACACATACATATATTCAATGATAGCAAGAGTAATCAAATAGAAATTCACATAAAAGAATGAAACTAGATCATAGATAGTAGTACCATATGTGCTGTAAATCATTCCCAATATCAATCGCAATTCGAATTCCTTCTTTCAACTCAGAGATACTTTCATATCAAGGCAATAGTGCACATCCACATAAAAGCTTCTTCGTTAAAATTTAGAATTATGGCCCAGTCTTTATTAAAATATACCGGAAGTACAATAGTGCAACTTCCAGGTTTGAGTCTTATACAAAAACTGAGGACCCTTTCTAAATGCATGAAAGGGTCTATAAATACTAATTAAACTAACTAACTACAAAAATAAAATGCTATTTAATTGGTACAACTGGATCTTGAATATCTTCTCCACAGCAGGTTTGTTGGTAGTCGACAACATGATTCATCACTTCGGCTGTTCTCCCTTTGATCTGAGTTGGCAGATTGCAAGCATCGGTTCCAATTCTGGAGGGCGGCTGAGACAAGAATGGAGCTGAGCTGAGTATGTGGCATCATGTATCTCGAGAATGATACAACCGATCACATCGGTTAGACACTTGAGGGCGGCTCTCTGGCTGTATGGTTTTACTAAGAACAACCAATAGGTGTCCCAAGTTAAACTTTGAATACCTGCGATTAACCTTCCATTCTTCTCCAACTCCTGATTGCATGCTTGCTCCAATGTCTTAGCTGATAGCAATTTACCTGGGGTACATTTTGAAATCATATTAGACAGATAGAGAGTGTTATTTATTAAGTCAATTAAGTTGTAGATAATCTACATCTAGAAACTTCTCTCTCTGCCTTCATCAACTGAGACTGCCATTCTAAGAATAGGATCTCCTTGTGCGATTCTAGGATTTTGGGTAGATTTGCTACCTATCCCTCACTGTTGTCTTGCCAAGCAAGAAAATTTGTCAGGGTCTCGTCGGCCTGCTCTAAATCCTGTCTAGCATCAAATGATTTATCGATTATTGATGCTGTTATATCACAAAGGGGCTCAACTTGAGAAATATTATGACATAATAGTCTTACCCGTGTCACCAATGCCTTATTAATCTGTAGCACTTCTGTTCTGAAATTGACAGGTTGTGGAAGACTCTTGAACTTTTATATTTGAAGTGATAGTTGAGTGATTTGCTCATCTTTCGTTTTCGCCATTAGTTCATTCATCGTCTTTAACTTTGCCAATGCTTCTAATAATTCTTTCTGCTTTTGAATTGCGCTTGAGTCTATTCTCTGTTTTTCTTCAAGCAACTGCTTATTCAATTGATTATTTAATTGCTGCTGTGTTGATAATTTCTGTTCCAACTGTTCAACTTTTTGTTGTGCTTCAGACAGCTGCGTTTGCAACAAAATAATTGCCTGATCTTTTTCTTTTAGTAGATTACTCACTTCCGATGCCTTGTCCATGGTGGCTGCCGAATAAGCTCCGACATACTGGGAAAGCTTCGTTAGGTCATCGGAAAGATCAAACTCTTCTTTCCAAACTACATTGGCTGTCTCTGTTTGCTCTGGAAATAAGGAAGGTTGATCAAGTCTTCTCCTTTTCCACTGTCGTTTCACTACAACCCTGTGTTTTGGACTGTTAAAGACATCTAATGGAGGTATGTCCTCCACCTGCAAAATGATTTGATCAGAGGGATCTTTTGGAATTATTTCTAAATTTGTACTGGGGGGTAGGCCGCTAGTTCCTTCATTCGGAACCTTTGTTGACATTGTATCCTATATATCTATTACTTTGGATGTATCGACACTTTTTGGACCTTCCAGATTGCTTATTATGGAGTCAAATTGCTGCCATTCTTGGAGTAGTTTTGGATCAATCTGGGTATCCACATTGATATTTTGCTACCCTTATCCTGCTCCTTTTTTTACTCTTCCTCCTGTATTTTCTCTTGCTCTTTCTTCTGTACTTCCTCCTGCTCTTTCTCTTTATCTATCTCGAGAATCTTTGATGCAACAGGAGGTTTTTCGATGAGTCACTGTCTAGGCTCGCTTGATTGTGTTGTCGGGGCAGTAGCTAGTAAATCCAGAGGCAGAGTTTACAACCTCTGTTCTCTGATTTTATTGAATTCTGCTAACCCTTCATCATTATATCTCATTTTAGCCAGTGATTGGACCTGAAATAATGACTCTGCCGAAGAAAATAAGTCATCAAAATCGTCTTCCTTATGATCAAACTTTGTGAGTTTGGCCTGCTCAAGCACATTGTAGACGACTTTCCTTGGGTCAAATCGCCTATTAGGAATGGTGGGAAGATTTAGCATATTTATCTTTTCTGCTTCCTTCTCTGCATGCTTATAGTTGTGCAAAGTATAAAAACCGCATCTTAGAGGAAAAGGAGGCCAAACCTGCTTTTTTGAAGTCCTCAGAGTCTTGGTTGCTCCTGCGGACATAACCTAATAGGCTAATTCTCGGGCCAACAACTTGTCAGGTATGTACAACGGAAGGACATGAGGCCTGGAAAGGCTGCCAAAAACTCTTATGTATGTGAATTTATCCTCCCCAAACCAGTTTCCTAGAGTGGTTAGGTCAATCTCTGCTTGTGAAGAAATCTTCGGAGCAGGCTTGTCAAAAATGGCACGGTAAATGGGAAACATAAAACCATTACAAATTTGATATAGGTGGTCTTTATAGTGTGCTTTCCACAGCTTCTAGTGATAAATGTGAATCGGCATGGGGTCTTGTGGAGTCCATCTACACCCCAGTATAGGAAATTCAGAGTTGAAACAAAGAGTATCTAAAATATAGGCACTAAAATAAACCGGAGGAATAGACGTATCGGTAACGCGAATTTTATTTCTAAACTCAAGAATAGCAGTGGCTAACTTATCTGATAATATATTTCCCCAATCCATTATCTCACTATTGACTGCCGCTTCCATTAGAGGAACCATTTCAATCGTGAATTTTGCAGAATCATGTAATCCCCAAATCCTACAGATCATCGCCCCGACGTAACAATAAGGAGAACATAATGAATCGACAGAGTACTTACCTAAAGATTCATGCTTGTGCCTTGCGGGGTTCTATCTCCATTCCCGAATAGGGGCTGATTTAGTTTCATTCTCACTTGTGAAATTCTCCATACATGCTTTATTGTATTTCTTTTGTGGTTCAGGCAAGTGGTACATTTTTCTTAAATCATCAGGTTGGAACGAGCCGAAGACTCTTCCGTCGACTGTGCAGAATGTTCTATTCATAACAGGGATTTACTCTACTGCCAATCTCACTACATCTGTATACGGAAGAATTTTTTCTCGAGCGGCTATTCGGTGTAGATATGAGTCGTCTAAGTCCTTTAGGGAAGCCTCTGAATTTCTAGTTGAATCTGCAGTAGCTTGCACTGATACCGTTTCAGGATCTTCAGCTTCAATTAGATTATAAATTCTTTGCCAGCTAGTGTTGCTAAGGCCAAGACAGGTAGTGTCTGAAATCAATCCTTTCTTGCTTGGTCCTAGATCAACGGTAGATTGGCCTATTACTGTGGGAGCTGAAGCTGCCGCAAATCTCTTGGATTTCTTCCCCATTTGACTTGAATTTGTTGCCTCGGCGAAGCTCTGCGCAGGGAATAAAATGAACGTAATACAGAGAATAGGTGGTGCGAGCCAATATGAAAGAGTTATATCAATTAACGAATAATGAAGGATTAAAATAATACTGCCGCAGATACAATCTCAGGGGAGATCTCGGCATAACTGCTCCATTAATTGGCCACTTTAACCTGTCAATCATTTTAAATACCCATCATATCGTTTATTCGCCGAATGATTCATTCAAGCGTGGCTTTGATTTTTTGGTGGATAATCACAAGTGAATCACTATCAAGAACGAGAAGGCTTTTAATAATAATATAAAATAATATACCCAAGCCTTTTCAATCTATTTTGAAATTCGTGCTTAGCTTTATCGCAATCGGAATCAGAGAAATGCTTGGGTAATAATATTTGTGTCATTGCAAAATCCCCGAACCCCGATGGCGATACACCTTATCGCATCGGGAGTTTTATAAAGGTGTCTTTAACGTGTGTGCGCTACACTCCCCGGTTGCCGATAGCGATATCGCATCGGAGAAAAGTGGGAGGGCCTTTTGTTACACTTGCTTGCCTTTCCCGATATCCAATAGTTATTCACTTTTCGGATCGGGGTAAACCAATGGGTCTTGACGTTATGCATCCCTTGTTGTTGCGATATGCGATCTTGCCATTGCTTTATCGCAATAATAAAGAATTATATATTTATTTCATAAGACCGATTTATATTTATTCAAAAGGTTTATAATGTATTGTTTCTTTCGGACCTTTTGATGAAGGATGAGTTGATACCAATTTTATTCACACATCTATGGAAAGGGACCCATTTCATATTATAGTTAAAAAGAAAAATTTTATGAAATGGGGGGTTGTTGTACAACACAACAAGTCCCTACATCAAAAGGAAGCAGGAAGAAGTGTTGCCATCATCATCAAAGACAACAATGTGATCTCCCTCTCATTAAATAAAGGATCATTTTTCAAAGCATAATTGAAGGAAGACATCTTCATCAAGAAGACAACTTCTATTATAAACATCATCAAGAAATACATCAAGTGAAAGATTTCATCATTTAGGAGCATCTTCACTTGACAAGTAAGTATCTTTATGTCTATGTTTGAATCTATCAAAATGAATTCATTTTGCAAGGAGAGTAAAACATTGGTTGGGTCATCAAAATTCCTTGCATGGAAAAAAAAAGACATATTTGATCCTCATAGAGAATGAAGTTATTGGTCATGTGTGTAACAACCCGAGGTTAAAAATCCATGTAATAAAGTTAATAAAGTTAATAAAGGCAAAATAAGAGAAAGGTCATGGGACACTTATTCCACATTGAATGTTGGGAAAAAAATCCTAGTGGGTGTTCATTTGGTTTATTATGGATAAAGGGAAATTGGACAATGATTTGAAACGGTCAGAGGAATTAATTGGAATTTTATTTATGAAAATGAAGGAAATTAGGAGAAAAGGGAGGTGGAGGATCACAGGTTGCATGTGAGGAGGAAAATGAAGGAAAATAATGGAAAATGAAGAAAATAGAGGCCTCATTGATAAAAATTATTCTTAGGATTAGTTCACAACCCTCTTTTATCAGTTTTAGCTTAGATCTCTCTCTCTCATACTCTTGGACACTTAGAGCATTCTTGGAGCACTCTAGCATTGGAGGAAGAAAAGCTAAGGAAGGACAAAGGAAGCAAAGGGAAGTAGAGATCAAGCAAGGAAGAGCGAGTTCTAACGAATACATCGAGATTACTTGTAGGTATCCAATTGCATGTATGATTTCCTTGCTAGTTTTTGCATGCATGGTACATGCATGTGTGTTTTTGGTTCTCTTGCTGTCTTTGGCATGGGTTTTCCCAGGTGTGACAATGCTTTTCAACCTTTCATTTTCCATTTCTGGATAGCCATGGTGTGATGGGGTTTCTCTTACTTGGTTGATTTGGATTGTCGAACGGATTCAAAACTAAGTGGGTTGATCTTAGGAGGAAACACAAGGCCTAGGAATTCCTGGATCCATGAAGGTGGGATTGTGGTAAAGCTTGATTGTGTATGCCCTCGTCAGGCCTAGGAATCCTTGACCGGTGAATGACAGGATATATGATAAATCTTAGAGGGTGGAACTTCGTTGGGCCTAGGAATACTTCACTAATGAATGACACGATATACAGAAAATCCTAGAGGTGGAGACAAACAAATTCCTCATGGTTTAGGAGTAGAGATCTGGAGGCATCCATGCTTGTATAGGCCTAATGATCTATGGACCGTATATGGTGGATTGTGGTAAATCCTAGTAGTGTATGTTTCTTGTTTGGGCCTAGGAATCCCTTAACGAGATTGTGGTAAAGCCTGGTTGTATAGATGAGGGCTTGGGCCTAGGAATTTTGTTGGATTACAATAAAGCCTAAGGAAGCCCTGTTTTTCTTTTTGTAAGTCCCACATTCATTCTTGGAATATGGAACGAGAGTGATTGTCTGAAAGAAAGATTTGGTTCAACCCAATATATGGTCAGGTGGTACGTGGAAGTCCCTGAGTTGGTTGCATTTTGAATATGTAAATAAGATATCCTTTCCTCTTGCGTATTGTGTGTAAATGTTCTTGTTATTATGTGATTGTAATGAATGTGCTATTATTGTTATTCTGCTGGTTATATGCTGGTGATAAGCATGGTTTATGAAAGGTCTTCATCATGGCTCTCATCATGTTTTGATTAGAAAATAAATGAATAATGAATGTATGACCTAATAGATGATAATGAAACTATTATGAGAGGGCATCAAACCATATTTACAAACCTCAAATAAGTATGAAGTCCCTATGCTTATATGTGTTTATATGACTTGCAGATTACATGTTCATGATGTTTTTGACATAAGGTATGTCATGGATAGCCCTTGTCAAGTCAGGTCCTTGTTCAAGTTTTTATTTAGAGTCTTTGTCATTATGTTATTTATCATTTTTTGATGTTTCATGAATTTCTAGGTAGAGGCCTGAGTCCTAGCCCTGAAAAAGTGGCTCAAAATTTGGGGTCGCTAGCACATAACTGCCTAAAAAAGGCCATAGTATCATGGAGGCATGATATGGGAGTGATTTGAGGGTCTCAGTCACATGGAATGCTTTTCATGAGAGTGACTGGGGGTCTGGTTTAGCAAAACATCAAGTTCTCTCAGGGGTTGAACACCTGGAGGGGTTGGTTGGCTCAATTTAGTTTTGTTTAGTTGAATCATATCATAGTAACTATTTCTCACATGTTTACCCCAGCGTACCAGTTAGCTTGGGTAAATGTGGAAGGAGGGTGTTACAATGTCAATGATAAGGTCTCCAAACTATCACAGGAAGAAGCTCAAGCACTGTCAAAGTATATTAAAGGGGAAATTAGGGCTCAAAGGGTCCTTATAGAATCCATCAAGGATCCCCTCATCCCTTATGTAGAAAAGTTGGAGACATCAAAATATATCTATGAAAAATTATTAGAATTGTTCTCTATAAGTACTACTAGAGAAATCACATCTTTGAGAACCGAGTTGAACAAGATGAAGATATCAAAATAAAAAGGAATATCCTCATAATTTATGAGGATGTCACAAATAAGAAACTAATTTTGAATAGTTGGGGGAAATAATGTCCAATAAAGAAATGACCACAGTTGTGCTCAATGCACTATCAGAGGAATGGGGCAACTTTGTATTAAGCATTTATGGAAAGAAGGAAGCCACCCCATTCAGTGAAATTTGGTCATTATGTAAGATTGAAGAAACCAGGTTGAAGGCAAAAACCAATGTTGGATCAAATGAACAAGTTCAAGTATTTGCTGCAATGCCAAGAGAAAAGGAAAGTTTGGGAAGTTTGTTCCTCAGAAAAAGAAGAAGATCGATATGTTAAAAATCCAATGTTATGGCTGTTAGGAATATGGGAATTTCAATATAGATTGTTCTAAATTCAAGAAGGACAACAAGAAAATGAAAGAAAGGAATGAAGCCCATGTCACCAAAGAAATGAAATATCCCGAGAAGAGGAAATCAAAGAAGGAAGAAGTGAATGATCTCTACTATGACTGAGATAATCTTCTTCACTTAGTTCTTTTCAGTTTTGAAAGATAGCTATCATGGTAGAAATATTTGTAAGTATGATAGGATGCATCATATTAAGAGATAGAATCATGCAATTGAAGCAAGAGGTCATGACATCATTATAAAATCTTGAAAGAATAACTGAAGCAGAAGTCTACATGGGTGTAGCAGTCATTGTAGACAGGAAGTAGCTCTTGGTAACTACATTGAAAGCATAAGAAGTATGTATGGTTGAAACAAAGTCATCTAGCATAATAGAATATCAAAAGAATTCATTATAGATAATCATCATTAGAAAGGAGCATTTGGAGGATGAGGATAATCAAGATCCTCCATTGAAATCTTCATTAGAAGGTTCACTTGGAAGAAGCAAGTGTCTCATTGACCATTCCATCTTGTGTGGGATCCATAGTTTAAAAGGGACGATGGTATGATGATCTGAAAATCACTGGTGAGTGATATCAGTTAATTATTTAATGAATGAAGGTATTACAGACTCATGTGCTGGTGTGTGTCTATGTTATCTTAGGCAACAGATCGATAAGATTGCAAAATACATAGACATTGGAAAATGGAAAACAATAAGAGAAACACAGTAAGAAAATACAAGAACACAACAAATTAATAAGGAGTTCACCCAATCCTCCTGGGCTATGTCTTCGGTCCAGCTTTCAGTGGCGACCTTCTTTTATTGTGTCTTTAAAGCAGAGTTTTTACAATGAGGAGCTCAATTTGAGCCTCCTAAAATAGATGATGCTTAGTAGGGTGGTTCTTGGATTCCACAAGCCACTAGAGTGCACAAACTCTTCCTTACCAAGTCTTGACCTCAACGGGTCTGAATGGGATGAGTCCAATTTGGTACTCAGTTCCCGACAGATATCCTCACAAGGATTGCTTGAACCTCTCAAGCCTTTTGTCTACTCGATACTGCCTTAGCTCTGCAGGTTAGCTTGGCTGTCTGCATCTGCTTCTGTCTCCTCTGTCTCCTTCTTCACTGTTCTCTTCTTTCTTACAATGCTTGCTTCTCCTTTTTCCTTTTTTTTTGTCTGTGTGTTCATGGCTTAAAGCCAACATGTCTCATGACTATTCACTTCCTCTTCCACCTCTTTAGATCACCTGCTATTGTTCGCTTGGAATTCCCAGCCTTTGTGTTATTGCCACTGTGTAATGTCTCGCAAGGAAGTGGGCACTTGTCCTTTCACGAACTGCACCATCTCTTCATCAAACGGTTCGGTATTTCGATTACTCTATGTAATGATTCATCTGCCAAATCCATGGTCAAATCAAACTTCAAACTTTTATATGCCGCAACATATTTTCCCTCCAAATCTGGTCATTCATCGGGTGCAATCTCCGTCATTAGATCTGGAGCCCCCAGATCCTACGGTGTTTGCTCTTATCGCGCGGTTGACTTGCTCGAACGTTAGCCTGCGATGAGAGGTAGTTTTATCTCTCATCCGTTGGACACACATTTTTCATTGTATGGCATCGCTGGGTCTCCTGACAATTCCACTTACTACCCAACACACCTCCGATATTCCGCCGGTTTTGGAGTGCGTGTTGCGTGTGGAGCATGATTATTTAGAGGTCTTTGTTTCAGCCAGATGTATACCCCAGGAAGTTTGTACACCCCTCCACGTGGGGGCGTGTGGGGGGTACTTGTCCCCCCCCCGTGGGGGTTTGGGGGGGTCAACCCCCCCCACACTGGGGCGGGGTCCGCGGGCCAGCGGGGGTTTCGGGGGCAGTGCCCCCAATGCTAAAAACAGATGTAAAATTGCCTTGTAAAAGTATAGTAATTTCTAGTCAATCTGGGCCATTCATTAGGCGGATGATTTGGTGGTAGTACTTATGTTTAGTTTAGGGTTTTTTTCCCTAGAAGGCAACCCCTCTCTTTGTATGAGGGCATTGTATTTTTTGAGGCTGTGTAATAGATGTGTATTCTCCTGGGCGACAAATAGAGAGGTGAGACTATGAGAGAAAACAAAGGATATTACAACAGATCTGCTGTAGGTTGTGTCTCTTCAACTTTCGCTGGATAATAGAAAGGAAGGACTGGCTGTTCGGGGTGGACGTAGCCCAAACTAGGTGAACCACGTATATCTATGTCTCTCTTGTTTTATGCGTTTTCTGTGTTTATATTTCTGCAATATTTTATGTGTTCCATTGCTCCATAATATATAATTTTCTAACAACTGGTATCAGAGCCAAAGGTCTATTTGGCTAATAAACTCACAGGAAAGAAGGGTTCCTAGTTCGAGTGGGAGAAATGGTAGAAGATGGTAAGTTTAGCGTCGAGAAATTTAACGACCAAAACTTCTTGTTGTGGAAGATGCAGATGGAAGATTATCTATATTAGAAAGATCTATACCTACGATTGGGCGGAAAAACAAAGATGCCGATGGGTATGACAGATGAAGAATGGAACCTTCTCGATAGAAAGGCACTCAGAACAATACGGTTGTGCCTTGTAGCGTTGGTTTCCTTCAACATTTCGAAGAAAACAATGACAGAGGGTTTGATTAAGGCATTGGAGAAACTATATGAAAAACCCTCGGCCTCAAACAAGGTATTTCTATTGAAACGATTATTTAATATGAAGATGTCGGAAGGTGGAACTGTTGTAGAACATTTAAATGATTTTAATATTGTTACAACTCAATTATGTTTTGTAGGGGTAAACTTTGATGATGAAGTTAGAGCTCTGTTATTCTTTGTTGAAAATGCAACAAGATGATGGAGCTTAGTGAAAGGAAGTCGCCTTCACTAAGTGGGCCCGCAGGCTATTTTTGGCGCAAAGTCTATTTTTAGAATATGTCTATTTTTAGACATATGGATCATGGTCTATGAGTTGTAGGATGCTATTTATGGATGATTGGTCATGTTGGTAAAAATAGATGGACCTCTATTTTTAGACATATGGGCAGAGTCTATTTTTAGACTGCCAGTCAAAAAAAATAGAACAGTCGAATATTATTAGGTCTTAATAATATTTGGACTATAAACATTATCTTATCCTCTTGCAACGCTTCAGTTTGAGCTACGGATGTGGCACATGCAATTGACAGAAGGAAATATGCTTTTCCTATGGGTTAGTTGAGCTATTGCATGATGGAGTTCAGTTAGAACTCAAGTGATTGAGTTTGGTGGAGTTGATTGAGGAGTTGACGGAGTTGTGTTCAGCTTGACTTAGTTGAACTAGTTGTATTTAGTCTAACTAACAAATACACTAGTGATGAGTGATGTGAATTAATTATTAATTAATTCACTAATTATTAAATCATAAATCAACTAAAGAATACATCAGTTAACTCAGTGCATGGACAATTCAGTGGAGACAAGTGTTAGAGGTGGGTGAGACTACTATCAGTTGTGACTATAGCTGTGCATGAGATTTGCACAACCATTGATTGAGATTGCCAATGAGGATTGCGCAATACAAGCCAAGGGGAATTTCAAACTTGGATCTCATCTATTCTCAACTTGGATTACGCAGTAGAGGTAGGCAAACAGTGGAGGAGATTTGAACTCGTGACTTGTTCAAATCTGAGCTAGTTTGTGTGTAGCATGTGGAGATAGTACTGAGTACTTGTGAGGAGTATTGTACTATGTATTGTTACATGTTCTCTATCATTATAATGTACAGATAGTTGGGGGTTTTCAGCTGTATGCTTTCCCCATTACATACTGTGTTGATATGTGTGATTGATGTTTCAATGTGCGCATGTGATTGTTTTTTTAATTCCGCAAATTGATGATCAATGGTAGAGGAGGCTATGTATTATGCATGCATTCCGCAAATAGTGTATAATCAGGATAATATTTGTGAATAAGTGTTATATTATTCAAATTTATACATGGTATCAGAGCGAAGTTGATCATCAGATCTATTATTCATAAAGTGATTACATTTTATTTCTTCAGGCAGAGTCTGCAATCGGGCCAGGTAGCCTCTGGATTCATCCTTCTTTTGGAAAGTGAGATATTCGGTAAATTCCCATATAGTCAATCTCTCTACGAGAAATACTTTGTTCACGAATTTTAGATCAGAATCGGTTTAGTTTTGACCTGTTGGAATTCGAATTTGCAGCAGTGTTTTCTTGGTGTCGAAGTTGAAATGTCTTTCAACGGATTGCGATTAGAGTATGACCTTGAAGGCAGCTCGAATTATATTGCATGGAAAGACAAGATGGAGGAGGTGTTATATGACAATGGGTTGAAGGAGTTCATAGATGCTGAAGTCCCAAAGCCTACTGATGTTGCTCAAGTTGAGACTTGGCAAAAGAAGACAGCAAAGTGTCGAAGGATTCCGTTGGAGGGCGTGAAGGATCACATTGTATCCAACCTACATGGAAAGGCTTCTCCATACTTGATGTGGAAAGTGTTGACAAATTTATTCCAAAGCAAGAGCCATCAAAGGAAGTTGACACTCAAGGATAAACTCAAAAACATTAAGTGTGAGAAAGGAGACAGTATGCCCAAGTATCTCACGAAGTTCACCCAATGCCAGGATGAGCTGGGAAGTGTGGGGGTGACTGTCGATGATG
>APFE030545078.1:0-10246 GCA_000404065.3 Pinus taeda | reverse complement strand
GTCTTGGGAAATCATTCAATATTTCATGTTTTCTACTGTTTAATAAGGATCCATGATTGTCGCATGCCCTTCTTAGCTCCTCATTAGTCTTAAACACTTCATCCAATCAAGCTTTAAAGTGCTAAAGCCTATCCCTACCTTGCCCCATAGAACACCCTACATTTCTAACCTAATTTTCCAGACCTAAACTGCCCAGCTCCTCCTGATCCAAAAAAACACCAAAAAATTCAGTCAAAACCTTTCGAGCTACTATACCTAGCCTAAAATCCTTTACCTGATCTAGTCATCTTGACTGAGATCCTTACGGAGAGAGCCCTCTCCTAGCCTAGTAGGGCTAGCTACTAGGCTATGCTTGGTTTGTGGTACCCTGGCTTGCCTCCCTTTAGCCTGAGGTCAATCCAAGTGATAACATCATCAAAGAATATAATAACCAAATTATACAAATAAGGACGCAACACACTATTCATCAAACACATGAATGTAGCTGGAGCATTAGTAAAACCAAATGGAACAACAACAAACTCATAATGCGCATACCCAGTCCTGAACGCAGTCTTGAAGATATCCTCTCCCTTGATGCGTATGTGATGGTATTCCGATCTGAAGTCAATCTTTGAGAACATTGTTGCTCCCTTCAGCTAACCAAATCAGTCATCAATCCTCGGTAAAGGGTACCTGTTCTTGATTTTTACCTTGTTCAACTGCCTGTAGTCAATGCATAATCTAAGAGTACTGTATTTCTTCTTTACGAATAACATTGGTGTATCCCAAGGTAATACACTTGGCCTAGTGTACCCCTTGTCCAACATTTCTTTAAGCTACAACTTAACTCAACATACTCAAGTGTGCTCATCTGGTAAGGTGCTTTTGATGCTGGAGCTACCCCTGGCACCAACTCAATAGAAATGTCTACCTCCTTGTGAGGTGGCAAATCTGTAATATCCTTATGAAATACATCCTGAAATTGCTGCAAAACTGGGTACCTACTCAAAACATCTGCATCCTCAACCTCCTTACCCTTGTCACTAGAAATGTGTACTTCAAACATAACACACATTTTTCTACAACTGTGCTTAACCTGCATAGTGATAACCATCCTCACTGATGTAGGATTCTTCTTTCCCTGCAAATTCCTCTTTTCCCCACTATCATCCACACACTCAATAGCCTTATTGAATAAATCCATTTTTTTTTTCTTTCTGTGAAGGTATATCCAATCCATATCCAAAAGCATACTATATTATCCTAATGGTAATATGTTCAATTGTGTTGTTGTAGGCATACCATTTAACTCAAATGCACAAGTTCTTATCCAATGAGGAACTCGCTTCTTTGTACATGTAGCCCACTATACCAACCAAGATTCTGCATGCGCTTCTTTTTTCAATCCACACTTATCCACCAGGTCAAGATTAATATAACTATAGTTAGATCTAAGATCAATAAAAAATGCAAAACTTGATCACAAAACTTACCATCCATCTCAATGATCAATGCCTGATGATCCGCTTGCCTGTTTTCCACAACTACATAAATATGAGGAATGCTATGACCAACACTACCAACTGTATGCACCTACTAAGCGTTGTAGATCTGAGGTATACCACCACTCTGACACTGTGGACAGTCCCTCTTACAATGATCCTTACCACATATATAACACTACAATGGTTCCCTACCACCGCCTCTAGCCTATTGTTATCCATTTCCCTTCTCATCTATTTTGAATCTCTTGTAAGGAACTAAATTTTCTTTCTCACTTGCATCTTGAGGTATTCCTCTCTTTGTTGGCCATTTTCCTTTAGCTTTGTCATTTCTCCTCAAGTCACTTTCAGGCTAAACTTTGTGCTTTGACTGCTCATAACAATGCTTTAACTTTCAGATGGCCTCTTCCAATTATCTAGGCTCATCGAACTCAATCTGGTCTTTGTATGCATCTGGAAGTCCAGTGACAAATCTCTGAACCTTTGCCTTCTCCTCCTTGATGTAAGGCACATATCTTAACAACTCCAAAAATCTTCTAGTACACTCCTCATCTATCGTAGAACCCATCCACAACTCATAAAACTCCTTAGCCCTATCATCAAAGTACCTCTCAGATAAGCATTTCTTTTTGAAGAGTCTTTCAAACTTATGCCAAGTCAAATCTTCCTCATGTATATATTTGACATTATTCACATCTTTCCACTGGATATCTGCTTTACCTTTGATATTGAAAGTGGTTATCTTTGCTTTCATGTTTTCTGAATAACCACGCAATCAAAAGAATTTATTCATACCGAGCAAGCATGCCTCTGCATCTTCCGATTTATTCATTTCTCCATCAAATTTAGGTGGATTTTATTTCTTAAACTCATCTGACAAGTATCCCTTATCACTCCTCTTGTAAGGATGATGACGATGATGATCATGATTCCTGTCAAAACTAGAACTAGAGTAATACCTGTGTCTGTCACCTCTCCTATTCGGAGTGTCCAACATCCTAACATCTCTAATCGTGTCAGATCTATCTAATCTGTCTCTACTAGGAGGTCTAGTACCATATGCCCCATTAGTTTTTTTCCTCATGTCCATGGCTGATCTGAAATGGTCCCTGTCACTGCAAATCTGACAAACTCTGAAGAAATATCGCATTCACCTCTGCTTGTTTATCTTGTGCCTACATGATTTTGTCATTGTCTGCTTTGCAACTCCTTATTTCTCCCTTCAGGCTTCTCAATGTCCCTTCCAAGTTATAAGAGTTCCCCACACCATGCAGCTCATCTAATGCATAGGGAGATTCTATGTAGTCTACCACCTGCTAGCCATATGATCTCTTTCTTGCAAGGCATACTATGTCAACTAAACAAAATCACTATAAATCAATGTACCTTAGCATAACTCAGGGAGGATACCTTGTCTACAAGATCATCAAATCAATGTGATGCATGTATAGGATAACCATAATAACATATAGACATATATCAAGTAAGTGCATCAATGCATAAACATCATTCTAGCTAGGGTCCAGTCATCCATGCAAGGCCATATCAACAATGCATGCTATGACGTCTTGCATGACAACAACCATTACTCCATTGTACACATTGCCTCATGCAACGATCAACCTGCATAAGAAATTCCTAATCATCTACACATACACATAACCGCATGTACTGAAACATAAGTAATCAATTTTTGTAATCAACCTACAAGACTAATACATGTAATCAATTAACCAAGAATGAAACCCAACATACAAGGATGTATCAAGCTGCATATAATCATATAACTATTCATAATGCGTTCCATAAAATTGACATTAAGTTCCTCATGATAACCTTATATGATGCAACGCAACAAACACATGGAACACAAGTGTAAGAGAAACACATGCAACTGACATGCATGCATGACCACGGATAGCCCATCCAATCTAAGGGGTGAACCATGCTTTGATACCAACCTGTAACACGTCCTCCTCCTAGGTCCACCCAAGCAACCAACTAGCTAGGGTAAACATGTGATGAGATAGGTTACTATAATGGATTCAGTCTCCTTGGTAACCTTGAGGAAATGTAATTGAAAAAACACATCAAACAAACCCATCCACATCAGTAACAACATCCCCAGGAGACCTGTCAGCCACTTAGACATCCTGCCCCTGGGTCCCAATGATATTTTAAGCCTTTTAACTCAAAGTCACTCTCATGCTATCGGCAAGACAGTGACCAGAAGGCAATGTCACTCACACAGGCCTATGTGCCAATGTCCCTAGAATCCTTTTAACAAACCTGTGTCAATGACCCTAATATTTGAGCAACTTTTCTAGCTCATAATCCCGGCCTCTACCCAGAACTTGTTACAACCTCTAGAATCAATCAAATACATCCTTACAAGATAGAAAAATAAAATATCAACCTCAGGACTAAGCCTGAGCATCCCCAACCCGCACTGACATTCTGTCAAACATTTGGCATCAATGCAACCTATAGGTCTATAATACAAGACACAACATAAATGACTAAAAGAACTCATGAAACATAACCAGACAGATCACCTCCTTCTCCATTAAACTAGTATATAATCAATTAAGTCTTACATCCATCCATTTAATAGTTACAAGTAAATACATGAAATAACCATGACATAAAATAGTCATTTAACCATGCTTATAACCAACATAAAGCTATGTAAATATCACAAATATGAAAACCATTAAATTTGCATATAAATCAGTACAAAATTAAGAGAACTTAGCTTTTATTAATCATAGGCAAATACGACCAAGTTCGGGACTTCCACGTACCACCCGATCATAGACATGGCTGAACCAAATCTCTCTTTCATCCAATCACCCCCATGCCAAATTCCAAGCATGAATGTGGGATCTCATAGAACAACAAATCCAAGAACAACCAAGGGAATCTAGAGGTTAAAACACATATACCCTCATCAAACTGTGATCACACCAAAATCCGTGCTCCGATCAAAACCAAACCAAGATTGGTATGCCATCCAGAATCCATCACTATCATTGAGGAAATTTATGTCTCCTTATCTCTCAGGATTTACCGCAATCCAAACTGGATCACTAGGCCCTAAACCGAGACCAGTGTCTCAGCCTTTACCACAATCCAAACCTAGATCATTATGCCCTAAACGAAGACTTCTCCCTCAAGCTTTATGTGTATCCCGCAAAACTAGTCAAGGGATTCCTAGGCCTTTGGGAATGGAACTTGAGACCACCTCTGCCCCGAATTCATAAATCCATCCGGAAAACCAAAGCTCAAAACCGAGATAACATCCCAACATACCATGGCATCTGGAAAAAGTCAACACTAGGCTGAAAACGATTGTCATAACCCGACAAAACCATGCCACCAATAACAAAAGAACCATACACGGACATGAAAAGCCATGCATGTCCAAACTAGCTAGGAAATCACACATGCAAAAGGTTACCTACATGTATTCCTACTAAAGCTACTTGAATCCTGTTTTCCTTTCCTTGATCCTTGCTTTCCTTCCTTTCCTTTCCTTTCTTTTCCTTCCTTGATCCAAAGCTAAAGTGCTCCAAGAAAACTCTAAGTGACCAAGAGTGGGAGAGAGAGAGAGAGAATAATGATAGAACTCCAAACTTGACCTGGCAAAAGGTTAGAAAAAACTTCACATTGACAAAATCTTGCCCACTAATCCTCAAAATCCTTTTTATGAATGAGGCCTCTAATTTCTTCATTTTTATTTTTCTTCAATTTACTCCTCACATGCAACCTGTGACCTTTTACCTTCCTTTCCTCCTAATTTCCTTTATTTTCATAAAGAAATGTGCCAAAAATGTCTTTTTTCCTTTTAATGCCTTTGCCTTAGCCTTTGCCAATTTTCATTAGCCAAAACACACATCCAGTGATGTCCACTATGATATATTTACCCAACATTCGGCTTGGAATAAGTGTCCCTTACTCGTGGTCTTATTTTTCCTTTATTTACATTATTACACGGAATTTTCACCAGGGTTGTTACACTGGAGCCTTGGACAACTTGGGTAGAGACCAATTTGGTTGGTGTTAGTGATGTCCAACTGTGAGGTGGAATCATTGGTTGAGGGTTGAGGTGGTTTGGCCTTTGGAAGCCTAGGTTTGGTTTTGTTTGGTTTATTCCATGAGATCACACATTCATGCTTGGAATATGGCGGGGGGTGGTTGGCTAAAAGAGAGATTTGGTTCAGCCCAATCTATGGTCGGGTGGTTTGTGTAAGTCCCTGACTTGGTTGGAATTCTCATCTATGATGATTCATGTATAATTGTTGGCATTATGTTGGTGATATTATGGTTGGGTTGCCATGGTTTATATGCTGGTTATCTTTTGTTTATGTTGTTCATATGATGTGTATCTTCTATGACTCTTGTCATGAATTTTTTAGCTATTGATCGGTTAATGAATGTATGGACCAATAAGTGGTGTTGCAACTCTGTGGAGAGGGAATAGGGCCTTCTTGGTGATTCTCTCATGATCTTATTGAATTAGTGAACAAATATGTATTTATAACCTATAGGTACTATGTACACAAAGTGTTTGTATAAATGAGTAATTTGGACCTCTAACTTCCCGGGGTCATAAATTTGGCATACGATCTCCATTTGATTATCATAATACATCGTTTTGTAGATATCCATGAGGAGGCAAATTTTTTTTTATATAAAATGATCTCAAACTTTTCCTTTCTCTCTGTTTTCCTTGAAAATGTCATTTAGGCCCTCAAAACAACCATAGAAGTTTAGAACCCAAAAAACTACCAAAAATAGAAATTTATGTTAGATTTTAAGGAGACGAAATTGGAAAGAAATAGTGATGGGTCAAGTTGGGCTGATAAAACTGTGATCATGTGTCATTGGGTGGTTGCATCCAGTTTTGTACATATCGACTCAATTTTCTGTAAGTGCATCTTGGAAATCAGGTATCACCTAGTAACTCTCATCTTCGTGTTTACCCTAATGCGCATGTTAAAGTGGGTAAATATGGGGTGTGGTGGTTGCAGGGTGGTATCAAAGCTTCCAGGTTCAAACACTTGGACTGAATGGGATAGGTGTGATTATTATGCATGGATGTTAGTTGTTGATATGTTAGCTACACATGCATTATGATGGTTATTGTTGTGGTCTTATGCCGCTATGATGTTGATGTTGAGACAATATATATATATATATCTAGTCTATCCTTCTATCTTAATCATCTATCTTATCTATCTTCTAATATATATATATATATAGTATATATATATATACATTAGAATATATATATATATATTATATTATAATATATATATATATATTAGTATTATATATATAATATGATTATATAAGGACTAGTGCGTGAATATCTAGGATTTGATTGTCCAGATGATATAGCCTCCTCTGAACTTCACTAAGGTATGTTTGATCATGTTTATATTTTATTTATCTGACATGGTCTGTTTGAAGGAAGAAGATCATAGATGACAATCAAGATGGTGGATTTTAGTTCACGTGACTCTCAATATAGATAAGATGAGTGACAAATATATGACTACTCCCTTGACATAGCAAATACCTTGAGAATTTTAAAGATAGAAATCAAAAGTTGCAAAGTAGATAATGACAGGATCATTCAGTGACAATAGAAGCTTTCCAAAGTTCAAGAAAATAAAGCATAAGTCAATGCATTGATCCTTCATAGTTTATCGAATATGAAGAGACATGGAAAACCATGAATGAGTTATGAACAAGAGGAAAGGAAAAATGGGGCATATGATAGTAGGTTTCATGGAGGGCACATGTCAGACAGGGATGACACAGTTAGAGGTGGTAGATCGATTGATATAGCTAACAAGAGAGGTAGTGGTTGTGGATTCTATTCTAGTTATGGATCAGAGAGACACCATGGTCATCATTGTTATCATCCTTAGAGGAAGAGTGAGAATAAGTGCTTTCCGGATGAGTTAAGAAAGTGAAGCCTCCTACCTTTGATGGAGAGTTGGAAAAACCGCAAGATGCAGAAGCATGGATACTTGGGATGAAGAATTTCTTCAAGTTGCATGATGATACAGATAACATGAAGGCCAAGATAACTATTTTTAGTCTCAAAGGGAAAACAAACATCTGGTGGGAAGATGTGAAGCATGTTAGGGGTATCAAGATAGAGGCTTTGAGTTGGCATGGATTCAAGATACTTTTTAGGAAGAAGTACTTGTCATAGAGATATTATGATGGTAATACTAAGGAGTTCTATGAGTTGAAGATGGTATCTATGACAAAAAAAGAATTATGACTAAGTTTCCGGAGTTGTTGAGGTATGTTCCATATCTTGAGGATGAAAATATGAAGGTTCAAAGATTCGTTAGTGGATTTCCATTATCATTTAAAGATCAGATTGAGTATGATGAGCCTCAATCATTGGAGGAAGTCATTAGGAAGTTGAAGCATTATTATGAGCAGTCTAAGACCTTATGGTGCCAGAAAGGTAGAGGGATATTTTGGAGTCTCACCCAAACTAGCATAGTTGTAAGTACCATACTTGTATCAACAAATTATGGAAACCATGGAATAATAAAGAGCCCTCCTCTAACCTGAAATTGAGGTCCTTCATTCAGGACATATTCCAGGTCTTTCTGTGTATTAAATTGTATAATAAAGCAACCTTTTGAATAAAAATAAATGTCACAATTGGTTGTCCATGTGGAAAAAACCCATTGGTGTAAATCGTCACATTTTTTCCAAAAGCCATTAAACCTACAAATAGTAGCCATTGATTGGAGAGAACAAAGGAGAGAGTTTACCTTTGGAACATTAAATTCCATGATAGCAACATGTTCCATTTTCTCAACATATAGATGCCAGGAATATTTTGAATCAAATCAATTAGGTTGGAGGCCTTTCCCTTCAGCGCATCCTTATAGGGACTTGGAGTGTTTTGGGCTCGATCTGCATAGGAGGAAGCATTTCCTTATGTCACATCTTTCTAGGAGATTGATCCATTTGATTTCATAGGCTCCAAAGCTCCACCTCAATGCCTCAAATTTAGGACTATGGTTGAGTTCCTTAGATGCCATATTCGTTAATCTGCAAAGAGTCCTGAAGTAACTTTCCTTCATATTGCAGACACTATTTTTTTGTAGGGATGCCTCACATGTTCTGTATACATTGCTTAAGGTTTTAGATTGTGTTTGAACTCCCTGTCCAGAAAAGGGAGGTCCTCCCACTTACATTTTTTATGAAAATATGCTCAAACAAATTCTTCCGCAACATTTCCTGTGGTACTTTATAGTCAAATTTGATGGGTATATTGAGCATATTTTGAAGAAAATTCTCCCTTTTTAAAATAGAAAACAAGGCCCTCACAAGCTGCAACACCCACATGATAACATGTGCTCAAGATACTTAAGTATGGGTGATGTGGTGACCAAAATATAAGCTTGAAGGACTTCGTCATTGCTTCCCTCGCATAAGCTCTAAAAACTAACTAGAGAAGTTGATGCCATTCAACTCTTGTTGATCCCAGGTGAAAGGGGGCACTGCTAGGTTTTCTAAACTCACACCCTCGAAAACCATGAGTAAAAAGCCATAGGAAAACAACCTTTCCACCATGAAAAAGCACATGCTCATCTGTCTATTTTCACCAAGATGATAGTTAATGTTTGCAGCTCTTGCCCATGGTCCCCCCATGAAGCAAATCTCCAGCCCATGGCTTGGAATGGCGGATGGGGAGAACTTGCAAACAAAACTAACCCTAGAAATCAGCATGAATCCCATTCTCTACACTCTCCAATACGAGTCACCATATTTTTTTATTTATTTAAATATTTTAGTTTTTTTAAAGTACTATAAAAACTAATTTATAAAGTAATTTAATTTGCAATCATCCTATTATGAAGTATTATGTAAACCATGAATTTCAAGGTTCAAATAGTTGGCAAAACATAACAAATTATAACAATAATAATAACATTAAGACACACTTTACAACATAATTTCTTCCTTTACAATATAACCATTTACACAAAAATACACAAATAGTGAAAATAATTAATTTTCATAAATGAATATACTTCAAAAGTTTATAATCATATATTAATGTAAATTTTGAAATAAATAGATATTTATTATAAAGTGGTTAAAAATGCTACACATTATTATATTAATATATTTTAAAAACAATATCACTACACTATTTTATTATTAATTTAAAATTTATGATAAAAAATAATGGAAGAAACAATAAATATATTTAATAAACAAATTATAAGATTTATCCATTCGATTTTTATTTATCATAATTATATTAATTAAACCTACTTACATAATTCCATTAACTATTTGGATCATGTCGAGCTCATAATTTTATCACTTTTTAGTTCATAATTGCATAATGGGATACTGTTGACTTTGTAATTGCATTATTTTCACTATGTTTGGAAGGAAAGAATTAGTTAGAATGGAGTTTGTTTTTCCCTTTTTAGCTTTGCTACTTGAATTCTTACATCCACGAGAGCTTAAAATTAAAATTATGAATCATTGTTATAGCATTTACATCTTTTTCCATTCCTCACTAAAATGAGTGAAATATATATAATATTTAAGTTTGCTATATATATATAGTTAGTTAGTTTTAAGAATTGGAAAGAAATTATTGGGTTATAATTTTAAGTTATGTAATATAAAAAAGTTTAAAGAGTTGAATTCATTTATTTATTTAATATCATATTTCAAAAAAAACTAAAAATTATAATTTT